>CANXYI010044653.1:0-12060 GCA_948208565.1 Hura crepitans
ACGTTCTATGGTGAACCCTGCACACTCGAGTATTAGGAGGTCTACATAGGCTAATCCTTGCTACCCACTGTACCTATGGATATTAGGAGGTCCCATAGAGTTAATCCCTACTATTCACCTGAGATAAGTTGATGCTTAGTGCATTAGAAGGTCCTATAAGGTTGATCCTTGCTATCCCTACAGATGTTAGGAGGTCTACTAGGGCCAATCTTTGCCATCTACCACTCTAGTATTGGGAGGTTTTTACAAGATGATCCCTACTATCGGATGGATAAATAGGTGCAACTATCGAGGTCCAAAATATGGGCCACTATACAGTTTGGATTTCATTATTCAGTGTCTTTAAGTGTAGTTTCTCTAGTGTAGGCCTAAAATGGAAGGATAGAAAAAACGTAATAATAATAATAATGATTGGAATAAATTGTGACTTATTTGACCTGATTACATGCAATGTGTGTCATTTGGAACATTTAGTTAGATTATATAAGGCACATATTATGAAACAATAAGACAAGTTAAAATATAACAAGATTTCAAGTAACTGGGTTACATATGTACATGACTAACTTGATGCATAATTGTTGCATGATTCGTGTGTGGCATACCTTATTTACATTAAATTCACCACTAATTTTATACTCAGTATATCATTGTGCCGATGCATAAGTTGTAGATAGTAGCAGTAGTTATCCAGCCTCAGTAGATACAGTGTAGCAGACAACCATCTTAGGGTATACTTTTGTTTACTTGTACATATATAAAACTAGGGCACTCATGTATAAAAGGTATAGGGCCTGGGTTAATTTCATGTTTAAACTTGCTCTGAGTATGTATATAAATAGTTTATAAGTTATGAAATTGTGAACTTTTGAATGATTGCCCTCATAAATGCATGCTTGTATATTGCTTATCGAATGCTGTGGGTCTAAGACCTTGTGTTGCCTATTATCATTGAGATTGACTGAGTTATTAGAGGACCAAATGGGTTTAGAAGTGGGGAAGTTGAGTATAATGACTATAGAAATGTGATTTTGCAAGTTTAAAATTTTCAATTTTTTACTCAGGGTAGCCGTTATGCTGCCCAAATGTCTATAAACTGTAATTATATCTAAATAAGTGATTTTAATAGTCCTTTATAGATGCCATAAAGGTAGCATAATGTCAATACACAAAAATAATAAGGACATAGACTTAGGATAGACAAGGCCATAAGTGTAAAATGAATGACACTCGGGGTAGAATTAGGATGGGTGACCTACGAGAAGTAGCATCTCCAGTTAGATTCCTCCGGGAATTGGGCAAGGGGTGCTACAATTTATGATTGTAGTATAAAAGTTCTCAAATGAGAATTTCATATGGAGCATAAAGGTATCAATGACTTAAGGAAAGACATGAATGTGATTACTTATCATATAACAAGAACATGTAATGTAAATCGTATAATTTAAAGTGTTAAAGCCTATATGTGTTAGACAGCCTACTGGATAGGTTGACTGGTCAACTATTGAATTAGTAATTGTAAGATATTTAGTATTATTTTTATATAGGTGCAACCGCTATTAGGTTTATTTGGGCCAACACATATGCATGTCATACATTGTTATAATCTGTTATACACTGACATGTTATAATTATTTAGTGGGTGTAGCCATGAAAAGGTCTATCAAAACCACTACAAGTATATTGATGCAGGTGTAGCCATATTGGAGGCTCATCAAGATCACAACACAATTATTGATAATCTATTATGCTAGTGCAACAGCCATTAGGTCTAAAATGTGGGCCACTGCACACTATGATGCCGATGTCTAGTGTTAGGATTCATGTCTATCAAATATGGGCTAATCAATTGGTTAATAAAGAAATCGAATTTACTTGCATTACAAGATGAATAAAGGACTTGATATACATATAATGAGTAAGCATATAATTTGATTGGAATATGGTAATGAGACATATATAATTAGGCAAATAATTTGCATATTATTATGTGTGCAATTAGTATGATTTGACTGCATAACATTGCATGCTTAGTGTGCATATGTGTGTAAGCATATTTTATTGAATACACCACTAAGCTTTATGCTTAGCACATCATGTTTTTGATGCATAGGTAGTAGATAAATAGCCTCAGATAGCCTTAATAGTAGTAGTGCAGTACAAGAGAGATATTTACCAGTGTTTTTTGTATATCTTAATTTTTGTAGTGATATGTAATGTTAATAGTAGTTCTCATATGTAAGCATGTTAGGACTTGAGTTTTTATGATATGGTATGTTGGCATATAAAGATATTATACAGGTTATTTTTTTATGGTTTGCATGTGTGTGGAAGAGATTGTATGATATGATATGTTGGCTTAGGAGATTGAGTTGAGATAAAGATTAAAAGGGTCTAAGTGGTTGGTTGATGATTGAGATGATATAGAAGTGTTGTTTTATGTAGGTTTTAATTTGAGATATGTTCATATGTAGTCATTATACTGTCGAAATTTTGTTAGTATAAGACAGTCATAATGATATCTATGTTTATCGTATAAAAGAGTTTTAAGAAGATAATGGTTAAGGCAATATAAGTTGGTTTTCATGTCATTTCTTATTTAGACTGGCAACAATTTGGGTAGAAGGTGTTACAATGTGGTATCCCTCATTCGGATCCACCTATGAGGTCAAGAGAGGGGTGTTACAAGTTGACCAAATAAAAAACATTGACCCCTTTATATACGTATTAGAAACCAAGGGCTGATATCTCTCTATCTTTGATCTAGTGGCTCCCTTAAATCCCAATTCCACTTCTTTATTTTTAAAATTATTTCTTTCCAATTAAAACCTCAATTTACATGTCTCATGGTCCAATAAAATTGCTTAAAATAGGACTCGAAATCCTTTTATCAAACCATGCTAAAAAACCAAGAAAACCTAAATTAAAATGATACTTTTATCTTTGCTCAATTTTTATAAAATACTTCTTGATGTTCAAAAATTCCAATTCCAATGCCTATGGACTATTTGGAATATTTGAGTATCAAGTTGTGCAATTATGGAGTCATTTTAAGCAAAAACACAATATTTTACAGTTAAGCTTGAACTGGTTACTATTTAAAATGCACTTTTGTAAAAACTTCTATTTTTACCCATTTTAATGACTTTGTTTTCATTTCAAATTTTTTCCAAAATATATTATGATTAATACATCCATCTAGTAACATTAGTGTAACTCAAGTCCTAGGAACACTATTCACATCTTAAAAAGTACCATACCATAACCCTGGGATTCTTGGGTTAACCCTTATACCTTTTGTAGATGCTATGTGTCCCAAAAATGACACCTCATCTAGCTAGAACTTGCACTTGCTTAACTTAGAAATTTTCATCGTCAATGTCTATAGCACAACTCTAAGGTGCTGCTTATGATCCTCTTTATTCTACAAATAAACTAGGACATCATCTATGAACAACATAACAAATTGATCCAGATAAGGTTTAAAGATTCTATTCATTAAATCAATGAAAGTTGCTAAAGCATTGGCAAGCCCAAATGGCATTACCAAAAACTTATAGTGCCCATATCTATACTAAAAGCTATCTCGGCCACATCTACATCCTTAAACCTTAGCTGGTAATACCTCAATTTGAGGTCAATCTTAAAGAAGATATCTGCTCCCCTAAGCTAATCAAATAGGTTTTTCACATGGGGCAATAGATACTTTTTCTCGATGGTAATCTTTTTCAATTATCTATAATCCACACACAACTTTAAAGATCCATCCTTCTTCTTAAAAATAGAACCAATGCTCCCTAGGGTGATACACTCATTATTATGAACCCCTTATCTAGAAATTCTTACAACTATATTTTTAGTTCCTTCAACTCTGTAAGAGCCATCTGGTATGGAGCTATAAATACCGAGGCAGTGCCAAGTAAAACCTCAATCCAGAACTTAAGTTCTCGTGCTAGAGGCAAACTAGGAACTCTTCTACAAACACATTTACAAACTTTGGCACCATTGGTATCTAACTCACATCTGGTTTATCTTTTCTAGTATCAAACATGTGAGCCAGGTAGGCTATACAACCCTTTGTCATTATCCTTTTAGCTGTAATTGCTGATATGACATTAGAGAAGAAGTCTATTCTTTCACCCATAATTTTAATCTCTGACCCCTATAATATTTAAAGAGAAATCCTCTTCTTTTTGTAATCCACCATTGCATAATGCTTGGATAACCAATCCATGCCCAAGATTAGATCAAACTCATCGAATGGTAGTTTAATGAGATCTATAGAAAACTCATGTCCTTAGACTACCAAAAAACATCTTTTGTATACTTTGTGAACAATTGCATGCTATCCTATAGGGTTGCTAACCATGATTTCTATATTAAGTAACTTTGATTCCAAACCCTTTCTTATGTCGTGCTATTCATATGTATGAATGTGTAAAACCTAGTTCAATCAAAGCTAATATAAGTAATTCAAAGAGATAGAAAGTACCCACAATAACTTTAAGTGAGTTTGCCTCATCTTTATCTCTAATAGCATACTATATAGTAAAAGCTTTAGGCTCTGCTCTATCCATAGTCTTTGATATAGGTATTTAGCTACATTTTAGTTTGATTCCTTTATCTCACATATCCCCTCTTTGACCTCTAGCAACAACTAGTGAGGATGCTTATAACTAAATAGAGGCTATAGGCTTTTTTGGACAATCCTTGACAAAATAACCTTTGGAGTCACATCCATAATAGGCCTTAGGTATGGTTGTCTAACAAGTGCCCCCATGCCTTCTACCTTAGGGCTCACATTGGGCTACTGATGTGCTTTTAGTAGTAGATGTCGGTGCACTAGATACTAATACCTAATATTTGGGCTTAGCCTGAGAACCTTGCCTAGACATAAGTGATTGACCTTACCTTTATTACTGCTACTACCTAGATTGATCTCTCTTAAACATCTTCTTAGGATAGGGTGCTGAACTTGCTTATCCCTATTTATATGACCTCTTCCTTTAGAAACTCTCCTATTTCTCCTTCTATATCTCTTTAATCATATGAGAGGTTATCACCACAATAGAGAAGTCTTTGATCTTCATTGCTACCACATGCAACATGATGTCATTATTCAACCCCTTTTCATACCTCTTACATCTGTCTTACTAAGTTAGGACCATCTCCTTTGCATACCTATTTAGCTTTGCAAATCCTTCTTATATTTGGATATGGTCCTAGGTTTTTACTTCAAATCTATAAACTTTTGCCTCTTCCTGTCTAGATAATTCTTATGATGTATTTCTTCTTAAACTCCTCCAAAAAGAACTTTTAAGTTAAATCCTCAGGTGCCTTATGTTCATGATACTTTTCTACCATCTAATAGGAGGGAGGTTGCACATGTAACATTTTCTTCAGGAGTGCATCTAAGCTATTGAAGGATTTTAAATGTTCTTTCTAGCCAATATTTTGAAGTATCTAAGTCATCATGCTCTATGCCTATAAAATCCACTGCCCTCATATTTTTAACTCTTTCAAGATATGTCTTTTAAAGTGCTAGTGGAGGTGGTGGTCACTGCACTAGTGGTGGAGGTAGAGTGGCAGCTATAGTAGCCTACCTTAAAAGCTCAACCACCTACTACAATAGAGCTAGCTAAACCTGTATAGTGGGACTTATAGTGCTTGGTGCTGATTTGCCTGCCCTTGTGGGCTCATTAACTATGGTGGTTGCATGACTTTCTACCTCTTCTCCACCACTTTGTGGCGTAGAATCATTCATCTTTGATATGTAGGAAAAAGAATAACATATAAGCCTCAGTAGTGTATAATTATACAATGCATGATCTTAGACTCTAGACATTCATATGTAACCTTTATATGCCAAGGAACACCTAAATTAAAGCTTTGATGCCACAGAGATGGCACACAAATCAATATACAAACTATCTTTAAAAACCATTTAAACTTAAAAATATTTTTGAAAATTATTTTGCTTTAAAAATGTGAATTAACAAAAACCAAGTCAAAGGTATACTATTAGGGGTAATCGTGTCAAAAATCTAGCAATATAATGGCTATCCAGTGACACTAGCCCAAATGGTGACCTATAATAAAGCACTTTTATATATACATATATCACATCCTATACACTATGATCCTCTTAATCCATAACAAACACATCACCTATCTCATACATCAAACATATCATAGGAAATATCATCCATATCTCATGCACACACACATACACACACATACACACACACACACACACACACACACACACACACACACACACACACACACACATATACATCTATGCCAACTTCTTCTAAATAGGTTACAAAACACTTTAAAATACAAGTCTAAGCCTCCATCCCTTATACAAAATATGGGTGCCCTTATCATGATACATCCCATAATACATGCAAAGGAAAAATACCAAAAGAAACTCTTCTCTTGATCTTCTTGCTAAAAATTAGGCTTTAACTTTAATATGTTCTCTAACCTATGCATCATAAAAAAATGATGCACTAAGCTTGGAGCTTAGTGGCATATTCAACAAAGTATGTGCACACATCCATATGCTTTCATGCACTATCATAGACATGGCATAAATAATAATATACATAACATAGATAAATCATATATAAGTATACAAACTAGATATCATAATTTATATTAGCATCAATAACCATTCATACATAAGATACATTATTACATAAGTTATTTACATGTCTATAATTTTTCATGTCTTAATCTTCTTTAGGGTTATTATACTTTTATTTTGCCCATACTTAAGAGACATATGCCCAAAACTAGATAATAGGACTATCTAACCACAAAGACCAAAAATGTGTAGCGACCACACCAAGCCTTGTGGCTGTTGCACTAACCTAGGTATATGCAATAGCCCTATTAGACCTTGCGATAGCTGTAGTAGCCTGGGTATGTGTAATGGGCTTATTAGATGTTATGACTTCTACACAAGTCTAAGTGTGTGTAGTAGCCCTATTAGACCTTACAACTGCTACACTAGCCTAGGTATGTGTAGTGGTCCAATTAGACCTTGTGGCTACTACATCAACCTAGGTATGTGTAGTGGCCCTATTAGACCTTATGGTAGTTGCATTAGCCTAGGTAGGCACCAAAATACCCTAACAACTTCTACCATCCCTAGTTGATCGGCTAATCTATCTAGACTAAATTTTCTAATCATATGGGCCATCACCATATTTATTTAGTTTGACATACTTAAAGTAGCATCTAAAAGTTTTACAAGTAATTTAGCCAATAAATGACCAAATAGGGGCAACTAATATCCTTTTCAATATATTGTTCACATACATGTTATGCATTATACATCATATGCACATTCATCATCATACATGCACTATATGATTTCATACATTATCAATATCACAAGTATGTCACATTATAATCATATCAATCACATTTTTACTTTGCATTCTTCATATCCAATTAGTGAATGCTTAAGGCACCCACATATCCATCATTAAGCTATACCATTCCATAACACACATTACTTTTATGACACAATTTAAGCAATAACTTAGCATATTACATCATGGAATTATCATTACACACACATTATGTCCATATATTATGCCTTAATGATTTCGGCCATCTTAAATAAACCATTTAAACTAGGTAATTATGCATTATTTGACTAGAATACATTTACATCTTTACACACAATTATCACATTATCATCTATAATTAGCTCATGATTAAAAAAACTTCAAAATCATAAGGGCACACTTACATCACCATTCATCCTTATCATTAATCATACATATACCATCTCAACTCTTTATTTAATAGTTGTTTAGGCATTCATACAACATCATTACACTTTTAATTGCACTTACATACCATTTATCCATTTCATGTATGTATTTGTTATCTCTAAAACACACTTTAATTTATACAACACAGACACATAACATACTCTATTGAATACACTTATAATGAGCTTAATTGCACCACTAGAGCCCTTTTAAACCTTTTTCTTGCCCTTCCCTTTGCTTGGCTCCTCTTTGTCTCTAAACATACAACACATAACCTTATAAAAATCCATAACCAATTCCAAGCATAACCAAACATCAATTTGGCTTAAGATTACTCTTTTAGACCTTAAAAGACATCTTAGAAAAAATATAAAGCCACTTAAAAACCCACTTATTCAAAATGACTATTCATATAAACCTTCTTCTTTAAAATCCTTTAGATCCTTTCTTATTTTCTTATAATAATCTTTATATAGGGGCTTAATGAATCATGCATTAAAGTTTAGATATGGAATTAAAAGGTTTAATTGGTGGAAGAAAAAACAAAAATAGATAAGGGTAAGAGGAGGAAGTCGTCAACTTTTAGGGGAGGTGGAAGCTAATAGTCATTACTCAGTGGTTAACCAAATAAAGAAAATTGACCCCTTATATAAGTATTAGAAACTAAGGGCCAAGATCTCTCCATCTTTGATCTAACGGCTCCCATAAATCCTATTCCCATTTCTTTCTTCTTATTTTCTCCTAATTAAAACATTAATTAACATCCCTCATAGTCTAATAAAATCACTTAAAACATGACTCAAAAGCCTCTATCAAACCACGCTAAAAAACCTAGAGAAACTGGATTAAAATGATACTTTTATGTTTGCTCGATTTTTATAAAATACTTCTTGATATTCAAAAATTCCAATTCCAATTCCAATGGACTATTTAGAATATTTTAATATCAATTGATATCATTCCTAAGTCTTTTTGAGCAAAAATATAATATTTTACAGTTCAACTTTAACTAGGTTACTATCCATAATGCACTTTTGTAAAAAATTTACTTTTATTTTTAACCATCTTAATGACTTTTTTCATTTCAAAATTTTGCCCAAAATTATATTATGATTAATACTTCCATTCAATAGCATTAATGTAACCTAAGTCTCAATAACACTATTCACATTCTGGAAAAAGCACTATTTATAACCTCGGGATTCTCGAGCATTATGAGTCTAATCCGTATTCATCTTTAGTTATGAATTTCTTTATTTAAGGGAATTTATTATTATTATTATTATTATTATTATTATTATTATTATTATTATTATTTCTTAATCAATTATATTGATTCTTAAATATTTATGAATTAATTTTATTACCTATGAATAAAGAATTATGAAAATTTTTAGTAAATAAGATACGTATGAACTAACATAATAAAAAAATGAATATTAATTCTAAACCTTACTTAGATTAACTATTTAATTAGTATTGCTCTTAAACTATTATAATAAAATGCCTATTTAATTTTTAATCTTTATATATAATGTTAAATGAGCATGTTATACTCCTTTATATTATGTATTATAAATTATTTTTTCATAATATTTTTTATTATAAAAGAAATTTACTAAATTATTTATCTTAAAATTCAAAATGTGTATATTATTTTTCTTTTAAATCTTATTTGTTATTTTGTTTTGAGATTAATTAAATATAATTGAGGTAAGCAAAATTTAATTAGTGACTATGCTTAAAAGTTAGATTTTTCAATTAATTCTCTATTTTAACTCTTTCTAAAGGCTTTTTTATGCTTAAAAATAGAGGCATTTTTGTCTTTTCAAGAACTTATAAATCTTAGCTATAAATCTATCTTATTCTCTCTTTCCACTTTTTTCCTCTTCAAAACAGTTCTTTCCCTATTTCTTTCTTAGCTCTTTTCTTTCCTTTCTATCTTTCCTAAGTTATACCTTAATTGTACCACCCCAAAGACAATTGGAAAATTTTAATTATGTTATTTATATTAATAATGGCATAATTGGAATTTTTGCTAATTATTAAAAGGTCATAAATGCATCTGTTAGAGGATTAAAAGTGTATTAGTGCATCCTTGATGACATTTTAGAGAATTGTTACTATGTTGAATTATGGGCCATTAGATAGAGGCTAAGATTAAATCTTAACCATCTATATGAGGCATATAAAAAAGGAATTAATTAGATTTAGGCAGATTTTATTTGGGGAAAGAAGATTTCTAATCATATCTATTCTCTCTAATTTTTTTGCTCAATCTTTAAGAATTCTTCAAGAGATTTCTCATTGTCCTTGCATAATTATGAAAGCAAGTGATTTTTGAGTCTTAATCATGTGTTTCTCTTCATCTTTGATATATTTTTTATTAGTGTATTTACTGGTTTTTACTTATGGTTGCTAGTTTATTAGATTTAAGAGGAAAAAGTTGAGTCTTCAAGGTATAAGATCAAAGGAAAGGTTGTGATTAAGGATTAAGATAGATTCTTTATAATTACAAGGACTTTTGGTATGTGCATAAATCTAAACCATGATTGTCTTGATGTTTTTGATGATTTGTGGTGATTGTTGATAGTTTATGCATGTTTTAAATGGAATTAAGTTTCTACTAAAATCTCTAAATTTTTTTATCCAAAATCAAAGTTGATTTGATCTAAATTGACTTTTTAATGACATAAGTGCCCTAAAATGTGTATGAATTAGTTGTGCATTGATTAATTTTAATTTCGAAAAGTTTGAATTAAAATTGTATGAGTTTTCAAAGAGATTTTTGCTTTTTCAATTGTAAGGATCTTCTATTCATTAGGTCTCATAGTTGTGAGGAGGTCCTTCATAGGGCTATAAGCACCTTTAAACATAGCCTTATGGCTAATGAGCCCAACTGGCTCATGGCCATGTGGTGTCTAATGATAGACTATAAAGCTAATTTTTAAGCTATTCTCAATGGTTTTTGATAGAAATTAATTGGTTTCAATTCTAAATGATTTTCTCACAATTTGTATATTAAGCATAATTTTTAAGCCTATTTATAGAATTTTAACATTAAAGGAAATTATTTCATGATTTTTAAAAATTTAAGAATGATTTAATAAGTAATTGTTAAAAATTATTTTAGTTTGTGCTTAAACTTTTTAATTGGCACTTTATGGGTCCAAATAATTCTATAAAAATTTGTTAATTCTATAAATATGTGTTTTTAGGGCTTATTTCCTAAGTAATATGAATTTTGCTATCATTGTTTAGATGATAAATATGTTAAAATGCCATGAATATATGTTGAATTTGGGAATATGCATTGTAATTAGTATATTCAATGCTCTACTAAATTTTATATAATTGCATACTTTTGAAATTTGAAATATGGATCTTGAATGATAGAATTATGACATATAAGATATGCTTATGATGCATAAATATTGAAATATGAGCTTTTGATCAATATTGTGATCTTTGATATTCTATAAGCATAAATGTAATCAATAAATGAGTTTTTTATGACATACCCTTAAGTATGATTTGGCTATAAATTATATAAGCCAACAATGTGATCTACAAGTGGAAGTGAATGTGAATTAAATAAGTACAAGTAAATGTGATCATTGTGATAATTGTATTCACATAATATGCATGTGTCATACTTTAATGAATGATTGGCATGTAAAATGAGACTATGGATAATAAGCCTATGTACTCTTAGGCTTTGTATAGCATTTTGGTAAGTTGTTATACCTACTAGGGTCTTAGTCATACTATAATATTTTTATAGATATAGCTATTGAGTTTATGTAGAGACCACTATACAACTATTGTAGGCATAGATGTATAAGATCATCGATCAATTTGTATACATTATTGATAGGTATAACCATGTAAGCCAATTGGTACTATACGAACACATTATCTAGTCTATTGGGTCTAAGTTACATTGGGCAATTAAATGAACTAAATGTAATGATTGAGTGATAAATGAAATTGAGTAAATGAATTAAATATGACTATTATATGACATTAAACATGTGATAAGAACATGTAATTGAAATATAAGGAAATATATGAGCTATATGACATAATGATATATATGAATGATTGAATTACATGTATCTATTCTATGATCATGAATTTTGAGACTATTAAAGGTAAGCATGGTAAGTTCATGCATAAGTGAGCTAATGATTATGATTCTTATGAAGATATATTATATGTGTTATATGATGTGTGATTATGGATATATGTTTGTTATATGATAGTG
>CANXYI010044715.1:0-12680 GCA_948208565.1 Hura crepitans
ATAAGGTATCGCACCATGGTCTATTAGGTTTTGGATGGCATGGCAGAGGGTCATGCATTTGTTAGTGAGATGACCAGTCTTTTGATGATATGTATAGTATAGGTTATGTCGATATTTTGGTGGAAATGGTTATAGGTAAGGTTTAGGCATTAATGGTTGAAGAAGGTTATTTTCTCTCAATTCTTTGAACATTGTGGATAAGGGCTTATTTAGCTTAGTGAACTTACATGGCAAGTAAGTTGTCTTAGTTCCTTGATTATTGTTTGCTTCTTTGATTAACTCTATGCCTTGTTATTAGACTTTAAGACCAAACCTTTCTTTTATCTTTTCTTCAATGACTACTATCAGTCTTTATTCTAATGTTATTATCGCTTTGTTAAACATGCTTGTAGTCACAAATTCACTTTCTCCTTTTATTTCGGGTCTAATTTTCATTTTTATGGTGAGAGTGTTGAAAAAAATAGAGTGATTGAGTCTTTTCCTTTGAAGAGCCTAAGCAAAGAATGATCTTCATAGTTAGCATTATTTAATTGTTAATATGATATGATACATGCTTCAAGCATTATGATTATGATGCTATGTTATGCTTTACATTCATAGGTGATTGTAAGGTTAAAGGTTAGTGATATACATGGTGAGGCCTACATGTTATTAATCTTAAAGACATAAGGTGGATGGTTAATGTATGTATGAATGACTAAGCTTAAGTAATATACATGGGATGTAACTTTTACAATACATGTGATATGTACATGACATGCCTAGATATAATGTGGATATGTGATGGAAGCATGATACTAGGTAAGATGGTACAAAGTCTATATGATAAATGATACGTATCTATGTATGGTATGCCAAATGTGAATGTATGGATGAATAAGCCTAAATAGTATGCATAGAGTTATGGGATAAAATAATGTTGTGGAAATAATATGATATTCCTAGGCATAATGTAACTACAAATGCATGTGGGCATAGATAGATGGATATCACAACTATACTAAGCCAATGATAGAAGGTGAATGATGGTGAATGTTGATACATGAGCTTGCACAATATTAGGAACCTATGCAAACTATTTTTATGCATTTATGTCTGTTTGTTGTGCATGGCTAAGTAAACTTTCTAAGGATAGGTGCTTGTTTAATGAATGATGCATGCTTATTATAGTGTGAGCATATATCTATGTGAAGATGTATGTATGGTTTTATATGGGTCCATATTATGTTAAATGATTGTGAGGTACATGTTATAATGTGTATGCTTTATATGAGATGCTTATTCCTTAGATGTTATGTATAAATATATGGATAGCTAATGTATGGATGTAGATCTTAATATAGGGATGACTACTAAAGAATAACATGGGTAAGTATGAGATGTAGTTATATGAAGTGTGTTTACAATATATGCAACCTAAGGTGTTTACAGATTATTGATGTTTCACTAAGCCTAAGCCTAAGTAGTATGAATAGGGTGGTGTTGTTTATGTGCAACATATGTTGATGTATACATGAAAGCCTATAACTCTAGTGCATATGTATGATTCATTATTCCTATTGATGTCTAACATGTGTGGTTATATCTTGTGTATGCATGATGTTATGTGAGGATACATGGTATGAGGTTATAAAGTGCATGAGTAAGAAGTTAATGGACCTTTACAAGATGATAGTCTTTTGATACATGGCTTGTGTGAAGTGTGCTTAAGTCTATATGCAACATGTTTACAATGCATAAGTATTAGGATGAAAATGTAAAAGTTTATGTGATACCTATATACAAGGTGTAAAGTTCATGTCATGTATAATGTTATGCATGTGCATTAAGATGAAAGCATGATACATATATAATACATAAAAACATGAAATATATAAAAATCAAAGAGATGCAAAGTTTACATTATGTAGTAAGTGTAATGTTATGTATGTGCATTAAAACATAATATACACATGGTACATAAAATAGAAAGAATGCAAAGTAATGTTATAAAGTATACAAGTTAAGGTGTATAAAGACAAACACAAGCAATATGCCTTCCAACCTTATTACTCCCACAGACATGGTCTTAATCATTCTTCCTAAGTGGGCTTACATAAGCATCATTGAGGGATACATAGGTTTAAATATGGGCTTAAGTAGGCCTAATGATTTCTCATATTTAAAGCATATGTAAGGATAATGACCTATGACATTTAAGTTCTTATTTAAGTTGAAATTTGGTTGTGCCCATTCTAGACAAAAGGCACAATGGGCTTGCCCCCACTTCAAATAAGACTGAACAAAATAGGCCCATATAGTAATCAAATGCAATCGCAATCTCTTAGGGTTATGTAACCTAAGAAAAGTTGTTAAGCTTAACTACATGGGCTTACGGCTTTAGTTAGAAGTCTTAATGGCTCCCACTAGCAGAGGTTCCTCCTAATAGGTTTTTCCAATTAAGGTAATAGCGATCGATTAGTTCACCTTTTCATATACCCAAAAGTACGAGGCTTATGAGTGATAGATATGCTAGCATTTCCCCATTCTTGGGTAAAAAATCGGGTCATGGTTTATAACACCATCAAGGGTAATAGGGACACAGTTTAAAAAAGTGAAATGCATGAGATTGATAAAAATTAGAATATTTGGATGACATATTATTTGGGTACTTTCAGATTAAAATTCTCAGTCCCAAGTGGAGTCGCCACTGTAAAGATTATGATATTTCTACCAGGGATGAGAGTGGTTAGTGGAGTCACCACCTGGCCTCTACACTAGGACTTTTGATTTTCTATACTAAAAAGGCTCAGAATTTCAAATCTTACTTATGCCCTTATAATATGTTATCCATGTATATTGTAATGTTTATTAGTCTCATATCAATCAAGCAAGCAAAACGTTATATTCAGGCATATCACCTTTGCATGTAAGAAAAGTAATTGCATAAATTAAAAGGTACAACAACATTATTATATAAATTATACATCCAAAAATTGGGCTATTGATTAGTTGCAATGTGGCTTGATAATTACCTGTAATTCCATAGGAATTGGTAGTAATTGCCCAACTCCCATCTCTAGGAGATTGACCTTCAAAAATACATTTTATTATTCTAACCTCTAATTAAGAAAATACAAATCCATTTTTGTTAAGGAAAACACCATTTAATTAGGTAAAAAACCATTTGATGTGGAGTTTAGGCATTTGGCATGTAAAACTAGTTATTTACTACATATTACAAACCCAAAACAATCAAGAGAAATAATAAGTACATAACCAAAAGGAAATAATCCAAAGCATAAAATTGGTCCTATCTATATGGCATTAAGTCTGCGTGGACTCTATGAAGCTCCAACATAAGTCCATGTAGTCTAATGCTTGCAAGGGTTATATATTCATCTAGTCATCCACTCCAATGAAATGCGTCACTTTTGCAAGTGGGCTCTAATCAACGATGCAAAGTATAGTGGTTTAAAAGAATAGATTTTAAGTGTGGGTTATAAGAACTAGTTAAGCAATTTCTCAAGGGTTTATTAGTTATTATATACTTGTTCTCTACCTCCTTTGAGCTACTGAGACCTCCCTTGAGTTGTTGAGACTTCTCTTGAGTTGTTGAGACTTCTCCCCTTATTCATACCCCAAAGTGGGTATGTATAAGTTTAAAGTTTAGGTATTCCATCCAAAGGAGGTAGAATTCCTCTAGGATTAGGATTCAACACCTGAATAAGAATCACGTGCTTCTAGGAGTTTTATGTCGACAAGTTTATAAGGACTTGTACAGCTTAGTCCATGTGAACCTACGTAGTGGGGTTCCCCACCAATTCTTAGGCCTTGGGCTAGGTTTCATTTAGTTCATGTAGACATGGGCTTTGTCCGTGCAGACCTTAGGTTTTGGGCTCACTGGTCTAGGTTGGCTATGGTGCAAACCTCATGGCATAAAGTCGGTGCGGACTTATGCCATTAATCCGTGCGAACTTAGGTTTGAGGTTGTTTTGCCTTGTTGCTTGAGCCTGTCTCTAGTTATCATCATAGGCCAAAAAGTGAGGCGTTTACAATTAACAAGATGGGACATTATTAATATGGATAGACTAGTACATGTTATACTCTTTGACCTAGTGAAAATGTAGTTCTCATAAGCTATAAGCATGGTGATACTTGCAGTTAACATATGGATGCTTGTTTAAGAAACAAGTCCATTAGAAGCCTAATATGAGATATTCACATGGATATAAAATCTATGTCATTGAAACCATCTCATCATATTAGTTGTGCAAGTATCTTTAGACTTGAGATCACCAAGGTTATCTTAAATATCAAAAGCTATTCTTTGACTCGCTACTTTTATAGCACCATAATGTTTACATAACTAGGTGATTGGGTATAGCTCGAGATAATTAAAGGTAGTTCAGTGGCCAATAAAGGATTCACCACCCTAGATTATAATAAGGAGTTTATCTCATTGGTCTAATATATCTTTATTCAAGCAATCTTTAGCTAAAATGAAATGTAAGTATGAATAAGATTCAAAGGTAATTTAAGAATAAAGATATAAATATAAGAACTAACATGTTTAAGGCATAATAAGTCATAATTGAGCTTTGAGTTGAGATAAGTCCATCCTCAAACCTAAATAAGATAAAGACTGGTAAAAAGAGATATTATATAATAACCATTTATGGAAAGGTTAAGTCAAACCATTAGACTTTTGACACTTGGGTAGTCTTGATGTGTGGCTAGATACCTCTCAAGACTTGTACATAAGTGAATTATTAATTGTGAATTAATTGTGAGCTTAATTAGATTAAACCATAAGAGTCCTAATTGGACTAGGACTCTAATTCACTATGTACTACCAACATGCTTCAAAAACACATAGCATCACGCACTTAAAGAATTGAGACATAAATTAAAGTGTTTGAAATTTTAAAGATATTAGATGTCATTAAAAGGAGAAGAAATAAGAAGAAAAGATACAATTGGGCTTGGAGCCTCGTTGACTCTATTTAACTTTTTTAAGTGTTTAAAGGTCTTAGGCCTTGAAGGCCAATTTAAGGGTGTATGTTTAATATAATTTTACTGAGCCTTTTAAAAGTTAAAGGACCATAAATTAGAATCTTAGTTGACTTATTTTGGGTTTAAGAAGAGCATCAAAAGGAATCCTAAAAGAGACCTTAAAGTGCTATGCGTACGGACCCATAATTGGGCCATGTGCCTAGTGCACTAGGAGGCCCGATTCGTGGGCCTACATAAACCCACTTTGGGTTAGATTTTTTAATTGTTAAAAATTTAACTTAAAGGCCTATTTAGGGTATAAGTAGGTTATTTTAAGTTCTACAAGAGAGCTACCAAAAACACAGTAAACGTTACACCCTTCTCTATGATTTTCAAATTTCTTATCTCTATCTTCTTCTCCTACTTGAATATCTTACTAACACCTAGATATTCAGGTGTTCTCTTATAGCAATTCTTCTATAGATGCCTTAGAGGTATTCCTAAGAAGATCACTTTGGTTTGCAACAACCCAGTGACGTGACTTTAAAGAAAAGAAATAGCTATATGGCTAATGTCTATTTTAAATTGTTCAATAAACATCCCATTTGTTTGGTTTCCATGAAAATTTTTATTTTTTTCGATATGCTTGACTTATGAAAACCAACATTAATGTATGTTTATGCGTATGAAATGGATATGAATGAAATGTTTACATGTATGCATACCTAATAAATGATTAATATGCATGTGCATGTTTGCACTTAATTTTCTTTAGATGAATCCATGAATTTGGTGATACTAATGCATGTGTGTAGTTGATTTTCTATATGGATGTATGATCAATGTGATGACTTAATATGGTGAGATACATTTGAATGAATGTGATTTTGTGCATTCTAGATGAATGTAAATGAAGTGGTGCATGTATGCATTGATATATGTGCTTGTGCCTAATTCCTCTTAGATGGATAAATGATGAATCTAACTTTTTTTTTCTAGATGAATGAATGATAAATGTAGTGACATGTTTGCTCCTAATTTTTCTAAATGCATGATGAATGTGGTGACATATTTGTAACTTACTTTTTTAAATACATGTGCATGTACAAGCAAACCTATGTCTACCTCAGATAAATCTAATGCATGAGCTAATACATGTTTAAATGCAACATTTTACTGCTGAAACCACCCTTTCCTCAAACTTGTCATAAGAAATGCTTGGATTTTACAAAGGTGAATGTGTAGTAAAGCTTGTTGGATTTTAGAGTGATGAGTAGGCTAAGGAAAGACATGTTCTATAAAGGTGAAGAGACCTAGGATTTAAGTAAAACATTTTTTTGATGGGCAAAGCATTCAAACACATATGGCTAGAGAATGAGTGATTATACTGACCAAATGATAAACCATGCCAATGTAAGAGATTGCATATAATAATACCTTTGTTATTAGCTAGTTTGAAGATTTTCCCACTAAATATTTTCTCTCAACCTCTAACTTTTGCCTAAACTGCCTTTTACAAGTTTTTGATCTAGTGAGGTATACTCTAATTTTTGCCTAGGTCACTCTTTACATGTTTTTAACCTAGCAAACCTTTTTTTTTTTAATTTAGCTTATCCACATTTGGTTAAGGCTTATTTGAGGTTTATTGTCTTATCTTGGATTAATAGGATATGCACTTGCATCCTCTAGAATGACTAGATATGTTTTAAAGCTCACAAAGTTCTTTAGATTGTGAATTTGAAGTGTTCTAGCTTAAAGCTTACATCATGGGAGGTTGATAGAGCTTTTTGAATTAACAGCTAACTTTTTATCAGTGTTAGCTTTATGCCCTAGTGTATTGAATCTTTATTCTTTTATTATATATTAAATGTCATCTTTTTAACCTTTTTAAACACATCATTGATGATATCCCTATTATTAGCTAGTCCGAAGGTTTTCTAACTAAATATTTTCTCTCAAGTTTCCCTAACTTTTGCTTAGGCTCATGCTCTTAGTTGATTGACCTAGTGGGATTTATTATATATATAAATGAGAGCAACCATGGTTTAAAAGAAAGAGAATGCTTTGGTGGGTTAAAGAGGATCTTTTAGTTCTTGAGTTTTTTTACAGAAGAAAAAAATGTAATAAACTTGGAGCTTGCTAAACTTAAATTATAAAAAGGAACTGAAAGAAAAAGTTTAAAATGTTCAATGTTTAGAATGGTTTCCATGTACTTTCAGGCTTAAAGAAAATGATTGTATTTTTACACAGCATTCTTTGATGTTTAGCTTTCAATAAAAAGGTGCATAATATGCAATGTAATTTAATGACTTTCTTAAGCATTTGATTAGCTTTAGTTACCCCTAGAATATATTTTTTATTAATTTTTCTTTTCTCTTTCCTCACTTTCAAGGATACTTCTTGTGCCGTAGAAGGAAAGATCGAATCTTAAGCTTATGTATAGAAATGATGAGCCATTCTTTGGAAAATTATGAACTACTTGTGATTATGCATATGGATTAACCAAATTATATATTTTTTCTTCTTTTATTTTCTTTATCTTTTATTTTAATTCTCTCAACTCACTTTTAAGAGTACCATGTAATGTAATGAATATAATAATAAGGAATAATGCCCATAAAAAGGATAAACCAAAGCGATACGTTATTAAATTTTGAATAATTGTTCAAATGTAAGAAAAGAACCCAATCAAAAAGCATTTTTACCCCATCCTCACTAAATTATTCCATATCTTTGATTGACGCAATCTTGCAGTTGGACATCATTTGGCCTTTAAGGAGGTAGATCAAAAGTCAGAAAAAGGGAGTATTGCTCTTTAGAGAATTGAGGAACAGTTGTAAAAATCTTGTAATGACCCATTTTCAAGATTGGGTATTGTACCATAGTTAATAGGTCTTGAATAACCCAACAGAAGGCTTTGCAGCTATCAATAAGGTGGCTAGTTCTTTGGTGATATGCACAATATTCATCATGGCGATGATTTAGTGGAAGTATGTAGCTTGAGGTCTAGGTATTAATAGTTGAAGATGGTTTTTCTCCTTTAATTTTTTGAACATTATTGACAAAGGCTTATTTAGATATGCAAATTTACGAGGAGGTTTGCTAGGCTTAGTTCCTTAGTCACTTTTTGCCCCTTAATTAGGTTATGTTCAATCATATCCATTAGAGTCCTTAGAGCACCTTGCTATTAAGCCTCTACCAAAGTTTTTCTTTGATCATTGTTTCTACGAATCTTATCATTCTCTATTCTAATGCTATCATTGCTTTGTTCATCATGCCTCTAGTCATAAGTTGATTTTTACCTTAGGTTTTAGATTTGGTTACCATTTTAAAGCTGGAGGATAGGCTAGGCCTTTTCTTTAAAGGAGCCTGAGTAAAGGATAATTTATGATAGATATATACACAAGTGGTTAGTATGATGTGTGGTTACTATCCTTATAAAATGTGTGCCATGATGTATGGTTTAAGCATTATGATGCTATGCATGTCTAATTGATAGGGGATAATTCTAACTATGCAAATATACATGCTAAATGCATGATACACTCATTTCTAAAATGTTATATAAACATTGTGTAAAATGCATAGATGGTGGGTTTAGTGTATACATGTATATGCGTGATACATGTTATACTTAGGAATGCCTAATGACTTTTAATGATGCCTATTAATCATTGATCCATATTTTAAGAGAAAAAACATACTAATGTTGATCTTTTTGAATGTCTATGAGTTATTTCATGACCTAATTTTTGCCTAATGTGCTCTCTAAAGAAAGTTTTCACACTAGCGGGCTCTACTTTTTTTTTTACTTGCATTAAGGTTAAAATGCATTAAGACAGACATCTCAAAATAAGTAAATTCATCATCTTATTTTATTAAAAAGAGAAGCAATTAAAAAGATTATAGAAGTTCAAACTTAAGAAAAGTAAGATCAATTAGAGTTTCAATCTTCTGGATTAGGTATTTACTTAGCATTAATGAGATTTTGAATGGTGTGATAAAGATTCTTACAATTATCAATGAGGTGTCTGGTCTTTAAATGAAAAGCACAATCATCAGTGTGATAAAGATCATGTTTATTTTTAGCTAAAAATGGACTAGTTAAAAGTTAATGGGTAGAGGTTGAAGTTTTCCTCCCTTTATAAGCATATTCAAGCACTAGGACATAGGTCTACCCAACTTAAAGAAGTGGTAAGTGTTAACTATGTTAACATCTATAGTTTAACTTAAGTTGTTATTGCTTTATCATTTCTAGCACCTTCATTGTTTTTGAATCCTTTATTTTGAAAGGTTGTTTCCATACAATTGCTATGTCATTGAGCTATTCCCATATGGTGATGCCTTTGGTAGTGAGTTCAACATTCATGTAATCATTGTCATTTCTAATGAACATTTTGATATGTCAATGTCCTCAGGTTTGTTCCTCATTTTTAGCAATTTGGCTCTTCATCGGTTCAGGAAATAAGAAAATGACTCATTTGGTTTCTAGTGGACCAGCTCTAAATCTCTGAGGGTCACCTTGATAGTTGCATTATTCAAGTATTACTTATTGAATACATAGGCCAAATCTTGTTAATTCATTTTCACCTTTTTTACAAGTTATGGTACCAATCTAGGGCTTTCTAATTAGAGAAATGCTAAAGAAGCTCACATTTGTGCTTCTAAAAAATGAGTCAAACTCATAACGATTGTATATTACTTTAAATGAAGTACCATCAAACTTGTTCAAATTTGGTATTTTAAACTTTTGGGGCATATCTTGATCTAGCTCCAAGCTAATGTCATCAAGGTTAATGTCTTTGCCTTTAATCACTAGACATAACTTTTCATTTAGCTTTTTAATAGCATCCTCCTTATCATACTTGGGTAGTGAAACCCTATTATAATTAGGCTTAATAAGTAATATCTCTTTATCAAAAACTTGGTCATCGCCTTTATCAACCACCTTTCTTCCTTAGTTATGTGTAGTTGAAGTTTGACCCCTATCTCCCTGAGCATGTATACTTGATAATACATTAGTTATGGCAGCTATCATTCTCCTTTCCATATCTTAAAGGATTTCATTCAACATAGCCTTTGTTATGTATTCATCTCTAGACATGGTAGCTCATCTTGGTAGGTTGAATTAAAGATAGACCAATGGTGGCTGCAAAACAAAAGGGTTAGTGATGATGCATGATTGCATGGTAATATCTAAGTATAGTATGTCAAGGCTATATATGTATGCATGGTTATGGTATGAATGGGTTTATTAAAATCTATATGATGAATGATGTATGCTTAAGCCTAGAAAGGGTGGTATTATATACACAAGGGTGCATGATTCTAATATGAATGCATCGTATTACTATACATGGGCTAATGCTGTGCATGTACATATAGACAAGATAATGTGTGATGTATAAAAATACTAGGGGATTGTATAATGCCTATAAATGTATGCTTAGTTGATGCATAAACCTATAAAGAACATATACAATGTGTGACACATCTTGATGTTTTTATGTATGAAATACTATGAGTGCTAATGCATGGTCCTAAGTTTAAAGATACATGAGCTATGTGTTATGTACATATGAATGAGTTTATAGTGTAGCATTCTAAGTACAAAGATACATGAGGTACATGCCACGAACTAAACTTTATAAGATGTAGGTATATATGGATAAGGTATGCCTACAATATTATATATGTGCACATAACAGAAAAGATAGATACATTATAGTGCATACAAAGACAAGTACAAATAACAACCTTTCTAACCTTATTACTCCTATACATATAGTCAAGCCATTTTCCCTAGATAGGCTTGCCTAAGTATCAACAGGGGACACATAGGTTTAACTATGGGCCTAATTAGGCTCAATGAGCTCTCATACTTAAAACATATGCAAAGATTATGGCCTATAACATTTAAGTCTTATTTAATGTGAAATTAGGCTAAGCTTATTCAAAACAAAAGGCACAGTAGGCTTGGCCCTACTTTAAATAAGGATAAATGCAATAGGCCCATAACATATTCATAATGCAATCACAAACACATAGGTTCATATAACTTAAGGGTAAGCTTAACTATATAGGCTTCATGGTTTAGTCGAAAAGGCTCAAGGCTATTGGAAGCAAGGGTCCCTCCCTACAAGTCTTCCTAATTAAGGGTAATAGTGATCTATTACTTCACTATTTATATACCCAAAAGTACGAAGGCTTATGAGTGATGGATATGCTAGCAATTCCCCATTCTTGAGTGAAAATTTGGTTCATGGTTTACAACACCATATAGGGTAAAAGGGCCACAATTAATACATGGGATTGATAAAAATTAGAATATTAAAAGCTATATTATTTAGGCATTTCAAATTTAATTCTCAGTACCCAGTGGGGTCACTATTATAAATGTATTAAGAATGAGCAGTTGTGTTCAGAGTTGACACTTGGCTCTACACTAGGGCCTACTGATCTTTTG
The DNA here is from genome assembly GCA_948208565.1 of Hura crepitans. Lineage (NCBI taxonomy): Eukaryota > Viridiplantae > Streptophyta > Magnoliopsida > Malpighiales > Euphorbiaceae > Hura > Hura crepitans. The sequence continues at coordinate 11,441 of CANXYI010044715.1, forward strand.
CTTAGAAAGAGTTTGAAATCAAATCTTATTTATGCCCTAATAACATGTCTTTCTTTATATTCCAATTTTTTATCAATCCTATATCATGTAAGTAAGCAAAATAATTAAAAGCATACATATCACCTTTGCACACAAAGGAAAGTAAATTGTGATAATTGAAATATAAAAAAAGTAATAAATACATAAATTATACATCCATAAAATGGTTCATTCATTAGTAATTTAATAACCTAACAATTACATATAATTCCATAGAAATTAGAGGTAATTACCCAACTCTCATCTCTAAGGGATTGGCTTTTATTAAAATACATCTTTTTGTGACTTTTATGAAAGAAAATCAAAACTAATTTATTATGAAAACACCAATAAATTATATAGAAAAATCATTATTTTGAGGTTGGATTTTACATGTAAAATGAGTTACTTAAACTACTTATTACAACCCAAAATAAATGAAAGAATAAAAGGTACAAAACCAAAACAAAGATACATAAAATAAAAAATGGCCCTGCCTTTGCATTGTCAAATTCATGTAGATTATATGAGCCACCCAAGTTTATCCATGTGACTTCATATGCAATCAGAATAGGTCCATGTAGACCTCATATCTAGTATGCATGACCAAACTTACAAAACTCAAATGAAGCAATTAGAATACTAAAAGAGGTTTATGAGGACCTAAAAAACAACATAAAATCAATTGATCATAGAATGTATGAATTACATACAAATAATCATAAACATTGTAAGAATAGGCATTAATAGTATTTATGCATGATAAAATCATCGTTAAAATGAATTATGAATCAAATAGAAATAATGGTATTTTAATTGCAAATAGGTCCATGAAAACCTCATATGATACACATGTTCAAATAATAGGTTTATACAGATCTTAACCCTTATTAAAGTAGGTCTATGTGGACCTAGTCATTAGTTGCAAAAAGTAAATATGATTACAAGTTTTTAATGAATGGCTAAAATATGATTAAAAGGATTTGTAAATGCTAGCCTACTCCTATAATTGAAATGGAAATTACAAAGAATTACCTTATTTATCAATTAATCATGGGAGATCCTCAATTAAGGAATAATGAAAAATAATAAGAAAGGTGGCCTCAAATTATATCTTGTGATAAATCTCTAAGAAATAAGACCAAGGTTATAGTTTAGAAGGAATCAATTTGTTTATTGATGATTTGGACTAGGAAAATCATTTTCATGCCAAAGCTTTCTC
>CANXYI010044745.1:0-19366 GCA_948208565.1 Hura crepitans
TGAAATGGTAGAAAGCTATCATAGAGCACAAGGTAGCTACAGACATCACCTAGGATTTCTTTTTAATAGAATTCAAGGAGAAGTATATTACTGAGCATTACCAAGATTAGAAGTACCAGGAGTTCATGGATCTCAGACAGAGGCACAGAATGATATCTGAATATGAGAAAAAGTTTCCTCATCTGAGTTGGTATGCAAAAGTAGTGGTTGCCACAGAAGAGGACTATTGTAAGAAGTTTGAGAAAGGGTTGATCTTAGAGATTTATAGATCAGGTTGCTCCTTTTTGAAGATATGAGATTTTACAACTCTAATAATGGCCTATCACACTTCAAAGATGGTGAATAAGATGAAACAAAAGTGAGATAGCTTTAAGAGGAGATCACAGAGGAGATCACATGGGCAGGGGCAAGGTAGTTTTAGGGTATGCATATGAGAAGAAGCCAAAGAGTGGTTAGTCCATGCATTATCAGGGTAAGTAGTCAAACAAAACATAGAGATCAAGACATGGTTCCAAATCACAGACTAGAGCACAGACTCAAACTTCAGGTGCTTCTAGGTCTACAACAGGTAGTGCTATGACACTTGCATGTGAGACTTCCCATTAGAGACATCAGAGCTTATGCTGAAGGCTTATACTAGGATTTTGCTAGGGTTGTGGCTCTAGAGATCATTTTCAGAAGGACTATCCAATAATGCCTTATGTTCCTATACAGAAGCAAGATAAAAGAGATTCAGGAAATAGAGCTAGGGCTAGTCAGAAAGATAAGTTAAAGAGCAGAGCTCTGGTGAGGTAGTATGCCATATGAGCCAGAGAAGAAGTAAAGGCCACTGATGTTATTATGGGTACATTTCATATCTTTGATTTACCTACTTTAACACTGATAGACCTGGGGTCAACACATTCTTATATCTACACTGCAAGGGTTTTAGATAAGGGGTTAGTGTCAAATGACCTTGGCTTTGATATAATGGTTAGAATTCTTATAGGACAACATGTTATAGTGAGCAAAATATATAGAGACTGTCCATTGTCAGTACAAGGACAAGTTTTTCCTATATATCTCATTGAATTGCCATTCAATGAGTTCAACCTTATCCTAGGCATGGACTAGTTGTCCAAGTATCATGCTATGGTGGATTGCAAGAAGAAGTGGATCACATTACAGGCTGGTGATGGGTTAGAAGTGACAGTAGTGGGCGAAAGATCAAATTGCATGGCTAATGTAGTATCAGCCACTATAGCTAGGAGGATGATATAGAAGGGTTATGAAGCCTATCTTACTTATATGGCTGACACCACAAAGGAAACTTTAGAAGCAAGTCAGATACTTGTAGTACCTAAGTTTTGGGATGTTTTCCCAGATGAGTTACCTAGTTTCCAACCAGAATGGGAGTTAGAGTTTGGCATTGAGGTGATAAAAAGCACAATGCCAATTTTTATAGTTTCGTGTAGAATAGCTCCTGTAAAATTCAAAGAGCTGATCATTTAGTTGTAAGAGCTTGTGGAAAAAGGTTTTATCATACTAAGCGTTTCATCATGGGTAGCACCAATTATATTTATGAAGAAGAATGATGGTTCTTTGAGACTTTGTATAGATTATAGACAGTTGAACAAAGTAACAATCAAGAACAAGTATCCTTTATAAAAGATCGATGATCTTTTTTATCAACTTAGAGGGGCAGGTGTGTTCTTTAAGATTGATATTAGATCTTAGTTTCACCAGTTGAGGTAAAGGAGGTAAACATACACAAGATGGCTTTCAGGACTAGATGTGGTCACTATGAGTTCCTAGTGATGCCTTTTGAGTTAACTAATGCACCGGTGGCATTTATGAACCTTATGAATAGGATTTTCAGACCATTTCTAGATCAGTTTGTGGTGGTCTTTATAGACAACATTCTTGTGTACTTAAAGAATAGAGATGATTATGTTAGATATTTATAGACAGTTCATCAGATTTTCAGGGATGAGAAACTCTATGTAAAGCTCAACAAGTGCGAGTTTTGGCTAGAGGAAGTAGCATTTTTAGGGTATATAACTTTGGCATATAATATAAGGGTTGATCTTAGTAAGATTCAAGTAGTAATGGACTAAAAACTGCCAAGAAACATAATTAAGGTTAGAAGTTTCTTGGGGATAGCTGGCCATTACAGAAGGTTTGTCTAGGGGTTTTCCTTGATTGCAACTCCTATGACACATCTTTTGAGGAAAGATGTGAAGTTTATGTGGGATAACAAGTGTTAAGAAAGTTTTAACAAGCTCAAGAGTAAGTTAATAGAGGCTCTAATTTTAGTGTAGCTAGTATCAGGGGTGGAGTTCACTATATACAGTGATACTTCACTAAATAGGTTGGGTTGTGTACTCTTGCAGGATGGCAAGGTTGTTGCCTATACTTTTTGATAGTTAAAACCTCATGAGAAAAACTACCCAACACATGACTTAGAGCTCACAGCCATTGTGTTTGCTCTAAAGATTTGGAGACATTATCTCTATGGAGAAAAGTGCTATGTTTTCACCGACCACAAAAGTTTGAAGTATTTGCTGACACAAAAAAAAAGTTAAACCTAAGGCAAAGAAGATGGATAGAGTTAATTAAGGATTATGATTGCCTTATTGATTACCATCTTTAGAAAGCTAATAAAGTTGTGGATGCCTTGAGTAGAAAGCTTATGTTAGCTTTGAAGGCAATTTATGTTAGTTTAAAGCTGCAAAGTAATGGTGATTTGTTGGCTGAGATGCAAGTCAAGCTGAGTTTGATATAGATAGTGAAAGATTAATAGAAAGATGATCACAGACTTCAAAGCATAATAAGTATGTTTCAAGAGGGGAAGTCTATCAAGTTTATGATTAAGGAAGACAGTTATCTATATTATCATGACCGCTTATATGCTAGAGAAAGAGGACTTGAGATAGCAGATTTTACAATAAGCACACAACGCTCCATATGTGATGCATCCTAGTAGTACAAAACTGTACCAAGATTTGAAGATGGCCTATTAGTTACCAAGCATAAAGAGAGATGTAGCTGATTTTATGATAAGATGCCTCACTTGTTAGCAAGTGAAAGCCAAGCATTAAGTTCCTTTTAGGTTACTTCTTCCTGTAGCAATACTAGATTAAAAGTGGGATTAGATCACTATGGACTTTATGATTAGATTACTGATGACTAGAAACAAGCATGATTCTATTTAGGTAGTGGTTCATAGATTGACCAAGTCTGCTCATTTCATTCCAATGAGAAATGATTATTCTATGGAGAGATTTGTAAAACTGTATGTTGATTAGATAGTTAGGCTTTATAGAGTGCCTTCATCCATCATTTCAGATAGAGATCCTCGATTTACATTAAGATTTTAGAGGAAACTCTAGAATACTTTGGGGACTAGCCCCAATTTTAGCACGGCTTTTCATCCACAAATGGAAGGTCAATCAGAGAGGATTATTTAGATTCTTGAGGATATGCTTCGAGCATGTGCCATAGAGCTTAAGAGTAATTGGGATAAGTATTTATCATTGGTAGAATTTGCTTACAACAATAGTTATTAAACGAGTCTATGTATGGCTTTTTATGAGGTGTTATATGGGAGATAGTGTAGAACTCATTTACGTTGGAGCAAATTGAGTGAGCACAAGCTTATGGGACTGGATTTGGTTAAGGATGTTGAAGAAAAGGTGAAGATCATCAAAAAAAGATTGAAGGCTGCTTCAGATAGATAAAAATCCTATACAGATTTGAAAAGAAGAGATATAGTGTATGAAGTTGGTGATAATGTTTTTCTAAAAGTATCTCCATAGAACAAGGTGTTAAGGTTTGGTAAGAAAGGGAAGTTGAGTCTAAAGTTCATTAGACCATACGAGATCACAGAACGTGTGGGCCTATTGGCCTACAGACTAGCTTTATCTCTAGAGTTGTAGCAAATTCGTGATGTGTTTCATGTCTCAATGCTAAGGAGATATATATTAAACCCTTTATATGTTTTGATAGCTGATGAAGTGGAGATAAAGCCAAATTTGTCATATAAAGAAGAACCTATTGGTATCCTAGCCAGAGAGGTCAAGAAATTGCGGAACAAAACTGTGTTGTTGGTGAAAGTCATATGGCGACATCATGATATGGAAGAGGCTACATGGGAAAGCGAGGCTTAGATGTAGGAACAATATCCACATTTGTTTGAACTAGGTATGTTGAGGACAACATCTTTTCTAAGAGGGGAAGAAATGTAATGATCTGAAAATCTCGACTCTTATCAATAGTACTTCCTGAGATGAATAGTGCCTCTCAAGAACCAAGTCACACTAAGTCTGCCGACAATAAGTTTAATTAAAAGAGAATTTTGGGCAAACTTTGGAACACTTAAAATACAATCAAACTAAAAATAGGCAATAATAAAGGAAATCAGTAGAAAAACACTCAGATCACGTAATAAAATAGATAGCAGAAAATAATAGGTCATTAAAAGATTACTTCATAGGATTTAATGAGGTGGTTGAAATAATAACAGTCAGATCCCAAATAATTAAACAACTTACATCACAACAACATAAATAATATATTAGTATGCAAAGCAAAAATAAACAGATAGATAGAAATAAAATAAAAATGAATAGTCACAAATACGAAAAATATTGCAAAAATAAATTATCACATCTAACTGGTAGATGGATAAAGTAAGAAGAAAAATGAAAATAGTAAAAATGACAGAAATAATATTTTTATATGTGAAGGAAAAATAGATAGATAGATATAAAATAAAAATGACCAATCATACAAATATAAAAAAATATTGCATAAACAGATTATCACATCTTACTAGTAGATTGATAAAGTAGAAAGAAAAAAAAATGAAAACAGTAGGAAAATGGGTTAATTGACACACCAAGTATATTTGCTTTCAGAAAAGATCTCGACCATACCGAAAAAAACTCTGCTTGAATCTTTAGAAATCCCAAAAAATCGGGTTGAAAGAGTGTATTTTTGCCTTTTATTATATTTTCTCTCTCCAAAAATTTTCTCACTCCTTAAAATGACCAACCCCTCTTAGAAAATTTATCTTTCCCTTTTACACACACTTCTCGAGGTTAAAAATGGTCGTTTTTGGATAAATCTGGCCGTTTTAGCAAAAATGGTCAAAATAGACATTTTGGCAATCAAAACAGCCATTTTGGCTATTTTGGGCCAAGAACGGCCGTTTCCTCCAAAAAATGGCCCGTTTTGGCTTTTTTGGCCTAAGAATAGCCATTCCTCTTGAAAATAGTCTATTTTTCCAAAATAGCCATTTTCTTTTGGAAAATAGCCGTTTTGACCTCTTTTTTTAAAGGAAAATTTTGAGATCTTCAATTCAAACATAAAAAAACCCTTTTATTAGGATTTTTGTCCTTTTCATCATCATTAGGCAAACTGAACATAGGAGCCTTAGAGATCCAGTGTTTACATAATGTAGGCAAGAAATGGCATGTAAAATAATACTAAACTTGGCTTGAAATGAGGTATACAAAAATGGTTTATAGCTTTGCCTATAAGGGCTATGTTTGGTAAATGGAAAGCATGATTACTTGTGTGCCTTTGAGGGCTTTATTTTGTAAGGAATGGCAATATTTCTTTTTAGTTATATTATGGCCTTGTAAATGGCTTATAACATGTTAGCTTAGGGCACATGAACTTGATGTAATTTGTGTTGAAAACTATACTGAAAAACAATGGAAAATGAGCCTAAAGCTTATTTAAACCTTGCAGAAGTGACCTGTAACTGTCTAAAAGTAACCATTACCTAAACTGATAAATCCTCTCGATAACAAATGACCTAGATTTATGAAATACTCATGGAATTAAATTCAGCATAATATATTGTAATTATTGGCACTTGAATCTTTAAATATATATTTTGAAAATTCACCTAGTACCGCTATTTGTGGTCTATTTTTTTAGTTTATATTGTTATAAAAAGTTAATTAGTAAAGAAATGGACATAAGTTGATTTTAAATGGTCCACTAGATAGACACCCACAGGATGGATTGAAAAGTCAAACTAGGGATCCTTAGCAGCTGCTATATTATCTACTTTTTAGATAGGGCTGATACAGTGGCGTAGGTCCCTATTGAGGCCACAGTACTAGTCCGTTGGACAAATAGTTTCCTATCTTTGCCACTTAATGCTAGACTTGATATTGCTGATGTAGTGGCATAGGTCTCTAAAGGCCACTACACTAGTCTATTGGACAAACTAGTCTATTAGGCAGACACTGATACTTTATCATTGAACCTATATGTATTATTGGTGCAACAGCATTGGTCCTTGAGGGCCATTGCACTAGTCTATGGGACAGAATAGTCTGCTAAGCAAACAACCCCTTAATATTTGCACCTTGGGTGCCAATGTGATTTAGCCGGTGCAGCGGCATAGTTCTAGAATGGGGACTATTGCACTATTTATTTTTCCCTTTAGATCCAGTGTCTATTAGGATTATCTCCTGAGGTAGGCCAACTAAAGTAATTAAATAAAATTAATAAATCCAGTGTCTATTAGGATTATAACACAAGAGTATTTTGGTAATTTTTCACTGATATTAATTAATGGCTTAAATTGTAAGGAATATGCATGAAATGAATAATAATGGTCCTAAGACATGATTTATAAGAATCATAGTGATTAAATTGCATAATTTACAGATAAAAACCTCCTAAGGGTAAAATGGTAATATTGCTTGTTAATGCTCTAGCTTGAACTTGGATAATGGCACTAGAAGTTAATAGGAATATGATGCATGGATATAATTAATAGACATAATTTTAGTACTTTAATTCACCACTGAGTATTTTATGCTCAGGATACCTATTTTGGTGTGCAAGTACCAAGAATAAGGACATCACCTCATAAAGCATGCGAGAAATTTAGAGGAAAAGTTTGAGAAGGTTGATATTGTATATTTGTATAGTTTTTGCACTCCATGTACTTAGGTGAGGGAAAATAGGTATATGTATATAAAGAGACACATGAATGTAATTATGTGCATATATACAAACAACATTTGACTTTGAGATAATAATCAGCTGTAAATCCTTGTGTGTATGAATGTTATATGCATATCATCTATGAGCTAGAGGCTCTGTGTGAATTATTGTTTATGGCCTGAGGCCTGTGATTGCTGTGTGATAATTAATGATGATAAAATGATATGTAGGGAACTAGAAATGTCTAAGAGATGTAATAAATGTTATAGAAGTGTTTACAGGTTGAGAAAGATTTTGGGATAGTGACTCGAATAGCCATTATGCTACTAGATTTTTAAGGAATACAAGAATGTGATTGAAAAACCTTATAAAATAGCCTGACATCATAATATAATGCTAAATGGACTATAAGAATAGACTAGACTATATTAGGAGTTAGAAAGTATTGCCTAGGGCAGTATATATAAAAGTTAAATGAATGATCATGGGAGAAGTGAAAATGGGTGACCTAGCAAGAAGTGCACCACTTATTGGGTTTCTTTGGGAATCCAATAAGGGGTGTCACAAACTAATAGAGCCTAGTGAATCCCATGATTGAACCTATGCATTCCATGATGCATTGTAAGTAATCCCACTTAGGAAAGGAATGGTTTGACTATATGTGCAGGAGAAATAAGGATAGAAGGCTTCTTGTATGTGCTTGTCTATATTAGGTACATTTATTTCATGCATGCCATGTATCACTTACACTTTGCATTGCTAATATATTGATCATGCATAATTCTAATCCATTATTTTGGTAGCCATCATTGATCCCTTATTCACTACCTAGTGGAAAAGAGTAAGCAGTAACCTCAGCAAAACTAGTGATTCATTACTAGTCCAACTTAAGAAAGGAACCATGTTTGCTGACGAGTTCGTTACTAGATCCATGCTAATAGAGGCAATGGATGAAATGGAGAAGAGAGTAATGGTAGCCATGCCCAATGCCTAGTCTAATGTGTATAATCAAAAGGGGGTAGGACAAACTTTGGCCACTCATAAAGGCAAGGAAGTGCTAGGTGGAGTAGATGATCAACTATTATATGATGACATCATTTTGGTAAACAAGTCCCACCATAAAGTCCTCTCACCCAAAATACCTAAAGATGATTAGATCAAAAAGTTGAATGAAAAGATAAAGGCTATGACTCTGCTAGTCACAGGGGTCAAGGATATTGATCTTTAGGATATCAGTCTGAGACTCAACCAAACTATGCCTTACAAGTTCAAGATGCCTAATTTGAGCAAATTTGATAGCAGGACTAACCTTTGTGTTCAATAAAAGTAATATACGGTCACTATGAGAGCCACTAATTTATCTTAAGAGCAAATTATAATCTTATTTAGCATGTATCTCAAAGGATAAGTTTAGATTGGTATCATTACCAAGAGAGACAAGTCAAAAAAGACTAGAATAAGCTAGCTTGAGCATTCAACAAACAAAATCATAATAATGCTAGTATTGAAGTAACTCTATAGGATCTGAAGCTTGTAAAATAAAAGCGTAATGATACCTTCTCAAACTATCTTAAAAATTAGAGAGATAAAATTTTGAAAATGAGGAACAAAACCAAAGACATCGATCAAATTAAGATATTCCATTAGGAACACTAATAATTATATGAACAGTGGGCTTATAGCTAAGGGTATCATGACAATAGAATAATTAAAAGACATCAAAATCAACCTAGAAACAACTAATCAAAACAAGGGGTTTAAAAGATCAAGCAACAATGTTGAGGGCACCATTATGATAGCAGACGTATATATTGTTCAAGGCAAACAGTATTTGAATTTGGGTAAGTCACTATTTTAGTGCTTGAAGAAACTTACGAAAGAAGGAAAGTTGCAACCACTTCTATGACAACCACTAAATGGTTCATTATCTCCCAACCATAGGCATGATCAATATTATGGCTCCCATTAAAGAATAGGCCATCTTATTGACAATTGCAAGTCTCTCAGAAAAACCATTTAAGACCTTATTAACTCCAAGCAAATACCAAATCCAAAAGCCAGCTGAAATCCACTTCCCAAGCATCAAAGTTCTTGCCTTATCAAGTTGAGATTACCTAAAGAGTATGTTCTAAAGGACATCTATAGATCCAACAAAGAGATTAATATGAGGAGGAGAGAGAGTGAAGTTATTCTCTTAACCATCTTTTGTGAAAGCGAGAGTGAAAGTGGGCTTAGGGAGAGCAATAATTTTTAGGAAGGATCCTCTTATGAGGATTTTGAAGAGCGTAAAAGAGAACTGATTAGGATTGAGGGAGAAATTATGGAAAAAGTTGAGAAGAATGGTTAGATCCTACTTGAAAAAGAACCTAAAGTAAAAGAGGGTGAAAATTACGAATTGCTTAAATAGCTAAAGAAAACACCAGCTAATATCAGCATTTAGGATTTATTAATGTCATCTCAAGGCCATAGCTAAAAAGTAGTTAAAGCTTTTGGGCAAGTTGTTGTATCCACCACCACTACTCTTGAAAAATTAGTTCAAGTTATGAAACTAGTAAGATAGGACTTGTAACTTTCTCTAACAAAGACTTTCCCCTAGAAGAAATAGAACACCACTGGCCCTTCTTCATTAAGGTTGAGGTGAATGGGAAGACAACTTGATGTGATATGGTTAATGATGGTTCTTTACTATCTATCTATCCAGTTAAGACCGTGGTAGGCTTTGAAGTAAAGAAAGAAGATTTGGTGCCCTTCTGCATTACAATCAAGGTGTATAATCATATAAGAAGGCAAGTAAAAGGATCTTTCACTACCAAGGTCAATGTGGAGCCTATTATCAATGTTGTAGAGTTCAATATAATCAACATCCCAACTACATTTTTAGTTTTACTAGGAAGTCTTAGTTTCACAGGCTTAGAGAAGCCCCCTCCACATTACACCAGATAATCAAGTTCCCCTATTAAAGTAACATCATCATAATAAAGGCTAAAACCAATCACGTAGCCTCTATATTGGTGATTACAAACTAGCCTTTGAATGGGTTTCATGTTGTTGGGATATATGAAGATTATATGGACCCCATAGTGTCTAAAGTCATGGAAAAAATGAACTTCTTTCCTAGCATTAGCTTGTGAAAGAATCTTAATGGGATAACTAAGCCATTATAGCTTAAAACCCAAAAAGATACCAAGGGGTTAGGATATGACCCAAGCATAGGAGGGAATTTAAAAAAGGGCAATGGTTTAGGTGATTATTTTGTGAAGTAGAAGAAAATAAAGTATAACGAGACTCCAGAGGCTATAGTAATGGATGGACATTTCAAGCCTAGGTTTGAGATCTTTGTTAATGTCATAGAATGGGAATTAGGTAATTTAAAGTAGGTCTAAGAGTTTGCTTATTTGTGTGATGTTTTTCCTAATTCTAGCATATATCCAAATGATTATTACTTGAGCATATTTGGCATTAACTACATTAAAACTAAACCATTTGATCTTGGTACTAATGATTATCCTAAAAATATATTAATTGCCTATGACACTACTACCGATGATAGAGAAAGTTTTGAGAGATTACTAAAGAAATATGAAAGGTCTTTGCCTAGAACTATAAAGACATGCTAGGGATCCATCGAGATGTAACTCAACATACCATCCCAACTTAAGATCACATCACTTTGGTTTGCCAAAAGCTTAGAAGAATGAGGCTAGAATGGGTAAAAATGTAAAAGAAGAGGGTATCAAGCTACTCAAGGCCAAATTAATTGAAGAGCCACTTGGCTACTTAACATGGTCCCAATCCCAAAGAAAGATGGAAAGGTTAAAATGTGTGTCAATTTTTGAGAGCTAAAAAAGGCATGTCTTGAAGATGATTCCCTTTGCCTCACATCGATGTATTAGTCAATAGTGTAACCATGGCAGGCATGTATTCCTTTATTAATGGATTCTTGAGGTATAACTAGATCCTTATGAAAGTAATAGGCAAGTGGAAAATAGCCTTCATAATAGAATGAGAAACCTATTATTATAACATAATGCCTTATAAATTGAAGAATGCAAAATCAACCTACTAATGAATGGTTACTAAACTCTTTTCATGGCATGATGCATAAGGAGGTAGAAGTCTAAATGGATGACATAATGGTAGAGTCCGCTAAAATGGAAAGACATTTTAAAGCCCTATAAAAATTCTTATAGAGGTTGGACCAGTTCAATATGAGACTTAACCCTAAGAAATGTGTTTACAGAGTTATGTCGAGAAAGCAATTGGGATTTGTGGTCAGTAAGAATGGGATTGAAGTGGACTTGGATAAGGTAAATGTAATCTTAGAGATGCCTGTTCCCCAAATAGAAAAAGATGTTAGAAGATTCCTATGCAAATTATAGTGCATCAGTTGGTTTATAACAAAACTCATATCTATTTATGAGCCTATATTCAAGTTACTATGTAAAGGAAAACTAAAGGAATGGAATAAGGTTTGTCAAAAAGGCTTTTGAATCCATTAAGCAATACCTAACCAAGCCTCTTATCCTAAAACCATTTAAACTAGGAAAATCTTTAATCTTATACCATATAGTAGAAAAGACCTCTATAAGGGCTCTTGTCACACTAGTAGATGAATCCAAGGAGGATTATATGGTCTATTACTTGAGTAAGAAACTACTCCCATATGAATAAAAGTATGTAGTAGTCGAGAAAATATTCCTAGGAGTAATTTGGGTTTCAAAGAACCTATATCACCACTTTTAATCATATAAAGTGAAGGTAGTAGCCAAGCATAATCCTCTGAGATACTTGCAAACTACACCTTCCCTAGTAGGAAAAATGGGCTAATAAATTCTATTACTATAGGAATTTGACATCTCTTGTGTAACCAAGAAAGCAATTAAAGGTTGAGCAATAGCTAACTTTCTAACATAACACCCGATCAAAGAAAAGGAAGAAGAATTTGAGTTTCCAGTTGAATACTTAGGGGCAATTTCGCAAAAAGGATAGAAAGTGTTTTTTTTATGGGGTAGTAAATTACAAAGGAGTAGGTGTTGGTCTGTTGATTATCAATCCAAAAGGTAAACATATATTATTTGCTAGGAAATTAGAGTTCTATGCCACGAACAATGTCATTCAATATGAGGCATGCATCAACAGCTTTGAAACCTTGTTCTAATTAGGGGCAAAGGTAGTTGACCTTTATAAATACTCCATTTTAGTCATAAAATAAGTCAAAGGCAACTGGGAGGTTTAAGATGAGAATCTAATCAAGTATGTCATAATACTCATAGATTAATCTGAAGGAATCGACCAATGTATTTTTCACCACATTCTAAGGGAAAAGAATCAAGTAATGGATACTTTAGCTAGTTTAATGTTCATATTAGACCTTACCAAGAAGGACTTGCCTAGACCTATGTACTTCAGTAAGTTAATATTTCCAACATACACTAGCATAGTTAATGCTACATAGGAAAAAAACAACAGTGACTTGCCTTGGTATCATGACATTTAAACATACTTCAAAATAGGGGAATACCCAAAACATGCAATTGAAAAAGATAGGAAGGTTCTATGAAAGTTATTTGCTCAGTTGTTTCTTTCTAAGGGATGCTATACTAAAGGCAGTTTGATGGTGTACAACTAAGATGTGTTAATGTGTAACGCCTTGAAAAGTCCCAAATTTATAATTAAGATGTATCGGGTTATGTACAATAATCTAGAAAGGTAGGATATACTGACACTACCATATGGAAGTGTAAATTATAATATAATTTTAGGCAAAATTTAAAGCAAAAATGAAATCTTTAAAATCCTTAAAAGTAAGGTCAAAGTTTTCATGACAATGTACCATGAATAGTGCCTTAGTTAAAGTAGAAGAAAAAAATATTTGGTTTTTACTCAAATGGACTCGAGATTAGTATGACTTGATACTCAAAAATTCTAACTAGTTCAATCGAACTATAATCAAAATTTTTTGAGCTTGAGGAAGTATTTTTTCGAGAATTGCATAACATTAAAAATTAAAATTTTAATCTATTTTTCTCAATTTTTTAGCTAATTTTTTAGACATGTGGAGCATTATAAGTGTGAATTTTTTTTATTTAGTTGTATAATTTTTAGGATTATAAATGAATTTTTATGGATTTTTAGGGAACATGCCTTTTGTTGTTCAAAAAGTATAAAAAGGGTCAAAAAAATTCAAAATTTCTATTTTTCATTTTCCTCATCTTTTTCTCCTTGTGCCACTACCATAGTTGGTCCTTCCCCCATTTTTCTTTTTCATTTCTTAAATTTTATCCCAATTTTGTCCAATTGAACAAAAAATTCAAGCCTCATCAATCCCGTAATGCATATTTTGGCATGAGAATTGAGAAAAACTGAGATTTTTAAAAGTGTTGACACTTGAGTGAATAGTGTCAAAGGTTACTTTTGGTAAGCTTTTCTGACTCCTAATATTTTTATCATGATCTTCAAGCATCAGAAAGTCTACTGCAAAAGTCGATATTTAGTTTCGAGTTATATTATTTTTTATGAATTTTTGAATAATTATGGCTTATATATGTAGATTCAAGTGAGAAGCGAAAGGACAAAGGTAAGGAAAAGGTGTGACATGAGCTTCTTGGGTGTCGTGCGACTCATTTGTAAGTGTAATCAAAGAAATTAATGTTATTAGTTTAAAACCCTAATGAAAATGTGTATGTTTGTGTCATATGATTGTGTTATGATATGTGTTGTTATGTATTGTTGTTGTGGGATCACATAAGCATGAAATTATGTTAGTTTAGTTGACAAATAAACATGGAAGTGTGTGTAATACATTATGGCTGAATGGTGTATGTGTTGTGTATCAATGGCATTTTGCTCAAGCTTGATGATTTGGTTGGTTTATGATGTCATGGTGCTATGTAATGTGAAAGTATGATATGTTATTTCCAGATCACATGTTGTATGATATAAATTGTTATATTAATATAAAAAGCTTATGGAGAATAAATGACATTTTAGGCAGGTGTTTGATAATGTTCAACACAAGTAATTTGTAATAACATCATATATAACATGTTTATGAAAATTTACATTGTAATTATATGATGTGGTTATGTTTTACAACACATGATCATGACTAGAAAATGACCATGACTTCCTATTTAGTCATTTGTTGGCTAGACATCTATAAAATGTACCTAAAACTACTGATTGATAGTGCAATTAAAAAGAATTGGTAAATGGTCTATAATAGTAAAAAACCTAAAGTGGATAAGTTTACTGATCAATTAGGGGTTTAGCAGCTGTGAGTTATACTTCAATGCCTTTATGTGACCTTTAGGCATGGATAAATAGACCTATTGGTCTACAGAGCTTATCTATGGATATGATGAGTACACTTATGAGTATGTAGATTTACTAACCTTCGAGTCTAATGACTGGGCCTACGGTGTAAGGAGCTGACCTTATGGTCTGATGTGTCTTGGCTTATGTAGTCTTTAAGACCACAGTAGTCCATGAGTCCTCGTTATCTAGTAAGGTTTATGCTTTCATAGATATGGGCTTAATTAAAAGAATATTGTTGGGACATACTTGATATTGAACTAAACTTACTGTACATCTTATGGTATGACAATTAACGGGGAAATATATTTTTTTGCATGTTTAAATGCTTTTGCACATATGTCAATGCTAGTTGCACATGGCATGAGATTATTTGATTGTATATACCTTGTATGCATGAACATATTTATATGTGAAATTGAATAATACATTGATTGCTTTTATTATAGCATTAAGCTTTTGCTTAGCATATCATGTGTTCGCTATGCATACATACAAATGGCAGATAAATAGGAGTCTAAAAAATGCAATGATATCAGAAGAAGACTCTTCTTTTGGTATCGTTTATGTTATGTAAATTATGTGATGCAATAGTAGAAGAGGCACTCTTGACATGTTCTTTTAAGGAAATAGGCCTAAAATTTGTAATGTAAATGTAAGTAGTTATTTTAAACATATGTTTCAGATATAAAATGATGTATAATGTTTTTAACTTGTATGATATCTTTTCCCATTTTTGTGGAAGGGATTTTTGAGATATGATTCTTAGGGGTGATCAAAGGATCATGATTGTGTGTTTGAGATTGAAAATGTTATAGAAGTGTTTTTACAATGTAGGTTACCATTCAAGTTTAGGATAGTGCCCTAGTACAACTGTAATGCAGTCAAATTTTTGGCATGTAAATTCTAAAATTTGAATTAAAACGTAATGCAAAATTTTTTTAATTGTATATATTTTTATAAATTAAATGCCTTATTGACAATAGCAAAATAAGGCTTAAATTTGAGATGTCATGTAATAAGCTTTAGATAACATGTGATGTGTGCATGCTTTAGCCGAGTTTAGTGACTAGCTAGCATCCGGATCTGGTAAAGGTCATCACAAGATGATTCGGAAGCATAAAAAATACTAGCAAAAGTACATGAAAGTATGTGTGGCCCACATATGAATAGGAGAAACTTAGCAAAGAAGATTATGAAATTAGGATACTAGTAGCTAACTATAAAGATAGATCATTGTAGCTTCAATAAAAAAATGCCACAAGTATCAAGTTTTTGGCAACTTAAGTCACTTACCATTAAATGATTTAACTAGTTTGTCTTCTCCACGGGCATTCTCAATATGTGCTACTAAAAAAATTGGAAAAATAATGCCATGAGCGGTGTGAGTGTATTGCCTGTGTTCCAAGGCTTCGTGAATAGTACCACTGGGTCTAAGAAGTATGCTCAGGGTGCTGGGTTACTAACACGTAAATCGAGGCAATAACACTAGTCATGAAACTTCAAAGGGCTTTAATTTGATGAAAAAGACAAAATTTTAAAATTTAGCAAAACTAATAATTCATTTCGGACCATAGGTTACCCCTCGATGCAATAAAAATTTTATGGCTCGAGAATACCATGAGATGTGCTCAAATGGACCTGAAAATAGCAGACTTTAAAGCTCAGAAATTCAACTAGGTTCATTGGTGAAAGAATTTTTGAATTTTGAGATCATTTGCAAATTCTCATAATTTTTTAGGTTGCCACACAAATTGAGATACTCTATAAACCATACTATCGATGGAATTTTGCCTAAAAAATTTATGAACATGTAAAGGGGATTAAAATAATAATTTTAAAACACACGGTGTAATTTTTTGAGGTCCATGTGAATTTTGGTGAATTTTTTAAATTTGCTAAAAAATTGAGATAAGTCAGGATGGCTTGGGTGGCTATGAGACCTACACATAGTTGGCCAATTAGCCTAAAGCCCATGCCAAGTGGCAAAGCCATATGACAAGTGGACTTTTCCACTTAAACAAAATGCATTTCTCCCTTAGATGCCAGTAGAAGAATAGATGCCATTCTCACCTTGAACCACCATTTTTAACATCTTTTTCAGCTCAATTCTAGAATTTTTGCTCACCAAAATTATTTTGATGTGTTAGGGAGTTAGAGGAAAAAGAATTATAGTAAAAGGAGTCCTCAAGAAAAAGTTAAAAATCCTTAAAATTTCTTAGATAGAAGCTATCTAACAAGCAACCAAGGTAAGCTTCTTTATGGTTTCTTGTGTTTTCCTTGGTTTTTCTTCTTGGAATTTATTATATGAGATGTCTAACCTCTGTAGGGATAGATTTTGATGGCTTTTGAGGTGAATTGAAGCAAAAAGGAGCTTGAAGAAGGGGAGGAAAGAAGACCATGGCAGGATGGATTTTTGCATTGTAAGGCATAAAGGATAAACCTGTAGAGTTCTTTAAGCTTTAGAGGTGGATTTTAGCTCCTATTATTGTGAGGTATGTGAATTCTAACCTTTAATTCATGTTTCTAAGGTATTAAGATGAAATCCTTGGCTTTGATCATAGAAGGAAATGTTAAGATTAAGTGGTGTATAAGTGAACTTAGGTGATTAGTTTAATTACATGTTGATTTAACTATAAGGATAGTTATTTGATAAAAAAATGATGCAATTAATGTCAAACTCTCAACTGGTTGAGAGGTGTTCATGGTTTTAAACTATGTTAATGATGCTTGATGTGTGCTTAAGGTGCTTAAGGTATGAATTAATGGCTTTAGTATTTACATAAAATGGAATTCCTTATGAATTAAAGGAAAAGGCATGATTGGTATGAAAGGGGTGTGAAATCGAGAGGGGTAAGTATGGGCTATGGTAGGACCTTTGGGTGTATGGCATGTGAATCATGGTAATAATTAGAAGTTAGCAGGGGAATACATGTATGAAGTGCTAATTTTGGTGAACAAGGCATATACATGCAGGTATGATGTATGGCTGAGACATGTGAGGCTAGGATAATAGCATGGCATGTATGATATGTGATATATATGTGTATGTATGTGGGCATAGTAATATTTAGGATGTATGTATGATAAATGATTTAAAAGTGCATATGATGACAATAAATCCTTTAGTGGCTGAGAGGTATGGATGCCATGGGCAAGGCATAGTAAGCATAGCATGTGTCTAAGCTTTATGTACATGAATGATATAAGATAATGTACATGTAATGCATGATATAGAATTTGCATAAAACTGGGTTAAAGGATACCTTAAAGTGGTATGTAATATAGGCAAGAATCGGCACGAATAATGACATTAAGTTTTGCTAGAAATGATGTGTGAAAAATGGTTTGTTTTTGCCTTTAAAGGCTATGATATGTGCATTCACAATGTGCTTGAATTTTATGCCTATAATGGCTAGTATGGTGAAATCTTTTGTAATGGCATGTGAGCCTAAGTTTGGCCTTGTTTATGGCCTAAGTTGTGATTAGGCTTTAGGCCTATGAATACATGACATAACTAGTGAAAACTGAACTGAAAAAAAAGTTGAAATGGACTTGAAAATCTTAATAAAACTCGATTGCAATGGCCTGTAACTGTCCTAAATAACCTTTACCTGAACCAATAATTCCACTGGATAGAAAAATGGCTTGAAATTGTGAAATATTTATGGAATTGAATATGTCAACCCTTGAATACACTTTCTAATAATTCACCCGATACAACCTATTTGTGGCCATACGAGAATAGGCGAAATTCCAACTGTGCTATAAAAATTATAAATATCTATTTTTAAGTTTATAATATTATGAAAAGTTAGTCAATAAAGAAATAGACACTATTTAAGGTTAAATGGCCCATTAGATAGACATCTAATGGATGGGTTGACCAGTTAACTTAGGGATTTCTTAGCAATTGTTACACTATCTACTTTTCAAATAGGGCTAGTATAGCAGCATAGGTCCCTATTGGGGCCACTATACTAGTCTATTGGATAGATAACATTTATATCCTTGCCATTTAATGCTATATTTGATATTACTAGTTTAGTGGCATAGGTCCCTGCAGGCCACTGGACTAGTCTATTAGACAGACCAATCTGCTAGGCAGACACAACCACCTCATCACTGATCTTTTACATGATGCCAGTGCAGTGGCATAGGTCTCTAAGGGCCACTACACAAGTCTATTAGATAGACCAATCTTCTGGGTAGACACCTCATTATTAATTACACCTTAGGTACTAGAACTTAATTGAGCCAATGTAGTGGTTATCTCCTGTATTAGTTATTTTTCTGTCTAAATCCAGCGTTTGTTAGGGTAATCTCCTGAGATGGGCCAATTGAAGTAAGTAAATAAAATTAATAGAATTGGCATATGACTTTGAAATATAACTATGACACCCCTTACTAGATTGCCAAAGAAATCCAAACACCCCCTACTAGATTGCCAAAGAAACCCAATAAGCAATGCACTTCTCGTCAGGTCACCCATCCTAAAATTTCTCCTAAGGTCATTCATATAACTTTTACTATTTTCACTTCAGATCATGCTAGTTGACTCCAAAACCACTTCCGTTAGTTCCTATGGTGGTTTTAGGTTAGGATCAATATGATCCAGTCATTGCAGAAGAAATCTGCTAATACTCAAATACCACTAAATGTCTAGCAACGTAACAGCTACCCGAGTCCTAACCCAAAATTTTAACTAGCCTGTTTAAACACTTCTAAAATAATTTACATCACTTGGACCTATCTAGTCCCCCATTCTCAACCTGTCATCATCATCTATCACATATCAAACTCAAGCCTCAGGCCATAGATAAAATATGCAAAAATATAGAGCCTTAGGCTCACAGTAGCATCAACATGACATATAATCATTCATTCACTAATGAACATACACAAATGCTTTATTTTCATAAATAGGGTATACTTAATTACATCACATGTTCATAGCCTATATACATTTGCCTACCCATTTTCCACCTAAGTACATGGATATCTAATTGTATATTAATTACATCCAAAGTATTAACATGTATCCTCTGAACCACTATCATCAAGCTTTATGAGGTAGGTCCGCTATAGTGTACTTAGGCAC
>CANXYI010044951.1:0-10781 GCA_948208565.1 Hura crepitans
TACTTCTTAGTATTTCTATTGTTTTGTACTTATTTATTATGTGGTGTAATTAAGTAATGGCACTTATATATAACATGAGAGGAATTAGGCCTAATCTAGGATGTAAATATTTTTGTAACATTTAAAGCATGTTAAACTATATTTTTAAGCTTGTATGATATCTCTTCCTAATGCATGAAATGTGTTTTGTGTTATTGGATGATTTGGAGTGATCAAAGGATCACAAAAGTGGGGTTTTGAGTTATGTTGATTATAAAAGTGCTTTTTCTTATTTAGGGTTACTATTCATTTTAGGATAGTGTTCTGGTACAATAGTTATGCTGATGAATTTTTGACATGAGGATTCTCGAAATAGTTTTAAAATGTTAAGGAAAAGATTTATTTAAATGAGAATGTTAAGATTTATCATTTAATCAAATATGATTTAAAAGGGTTTTAATTTATTTAGGCTTTTAGTTAACATAAAAAGGTTAAGTAAGTTCAGATAGCATGTTTGTGTGTGTGCTCCTTATTTGGGTCTAGTGGCCGGATCGAGTAAAGAGCGTCACAAGGATAAAGATTCTTGAAAACCAAATCTCGAATATCTGATTAAAAGTTCTCTTTTTTGCCAATAGGCAGATTTTTTGAAGTTTTGATTTGAAATAAAGGTTTTTACGCAAAGAATGGGTTTCAAATCATTTTCAATTTTTTTTATAAAATAATGTTATTTTGGAGCAAAACAGTATTTTTCATGTTTTAAAAAATGACTATTTTCTCTTCCACAATGACTATTTTAGTTTTTCTCAAAATGACTATTTTTGCTTAAAACCACCATTTTGATGTATCAATTTTAAATAAAATGTTACTATTTTGAAATGCAAAATGATTGTTTTCCATTAGGAAATGCATGTTTTCATTTTTTTTCAAAATAGGAAAAATTGCATACCCTAATTATAAATTGATAGTGACATGTCTATCATCAAAGTCGAATTTTCTCAACAAACATGCGATTATAGAAAGCAAAAAAACACTTTTAAACATAGAAATCTTGTTTTGTTCCTTTTATTTTGGAAAAAAAATGCTAAGCTTTATTCATTTTAATAAATTAGAGAACTACTTAAAGGCAATTATATTCAATAAAAAAGCTATCTTTTTATTTTCTTCTCTAAAGATATCGAATTATATGTCTACTAGTCAAACATAGTAATTTGATTCCTATTTTCTATTCCATTTTTTTTATCATTTATCTATGAGTTAAGTATGGTGATTTAATGCATTTTGTTATATGTTTTATGTCTTTCTTTCTAGTTTAGTTCTTTTATGTATTTTTGTGTTTATTCTATATGAGTTTAGATTATTGGTATTCCAATTATGCATAATGGTTTAATTCTCATTCGGATATTTTTTGTAGTTTATATGTTCATTTCATGTCCTCATCATGTAATATGATTCCCTTTCAAATTTTTTACATATTTAAATAATGTTGGATCTATTGGTCATGATTATGTATATTTGTATTGTTTATTAATTAACTATTTAATTATGTTTTGAGCTCATCAACTTTTTTGGAACTTTTTACAATTTAATGGTTTTTTTATCACTCTATCGAAGGTCAAATAACTATTTTCTTGTCTTACAAAATGGCCATTCAGGTAGAACAATTGCCATTTTTTGCTCTTGATGAAATACTTGTTTTCCATTCTTTTGCCTAAAATGTTTTTATTCCTTTTCTTTTAGTTATTTTATTTTTTATTATTTTCTTTATCAATTAGATTTCCTTCGTATTTTTTCTATATCAGTATTTTATTTTTGGTTGGATTGTATTTTAGGTATTGTCTATGTAATTTTATTTTATTTTTAGTTAGATTTTATTTTTGAAATTTTATATATAAATTATTTTACTCTCATTTCATTAGAATGTAATTTAGGTATTTGTTATGTACTTTTTTTATTTCCATTCTATGTATTTTTCGTGTATATTATAATTGGTAAAAAAGAACTATTTTACTCTCTAAAATTGTTTTCTACCAAGTAATTAGTGTTTGTTAAAAAAATAAGTTTTCATTTTCTATAAAAAAAAAATTCACCATGACCAAAAATGTGTTTTGTAAAATGGCATATGGGAACTAAATTTTTCGAAATAGATAATAACCTTATTTGATGTATGATTTTTAGTTAAAGGCATGTTTTATATAATGTTTACTTTAGTCTGTAACCTTATTTTCTTATGTGATTGAATCTTCTATTTAATTTACAACATGTTTGACAAAATGATAAAAAGATTAATTTAATCTCAATTTATATTAATTTGAGGAATAAATAAGAGTAGGATTTCAGACTATTCTTTAGTATAGCCCTATAAGGTATTCCTTAACCTTTGTTAGATGGCAACTCTACCTACCTAATGGTAGCCAACCCACATTTTTCAAGTAATTTGCACCTATAATCATTTAACTTTGCATATTACATAAGTGGTTGTTAGCCATCTTCAATTCATCCCATAAAAAACATGTGACACCCCTTACCTAACACGGTCATCAAACCCAAGTGAGAAGTGACACACAACCGATATTCAAACTAACTTTATTAAAAGACTTGTATATATTTAAAACTTTTTTGATAACCTTTGAGTATACATGAAATTTCGAAAGCTTACACCTTTTTAGAGTTAAAACGATTGGGAAATTATTATTTTAAAAATCTAGTAGCATAATGGTTGTATTGAGACACTATCCCCAATATGAATAGTAACTTATAATTTAAAAACACTTCTATAATTCAATAAGCACTTTTCAACACAAACTAATCCTCCTAATCAACCTACAAATCTCAACATACATTCTCGATAATCCATAAATTTCCAAACCACAAATGTAAGAAAAAGTATCATAAGCAGTTTATATAAGTAAAAGCATCGTAAGAAGTTTATATACTTCTTACAAAAATATATTTAATTCCATAAATTACAAAATTATTTAGAAAATAAGTCTAGGCCTAATAGCCTTTGTACAACATATGAGTGCCCCAATATGCCTACATCTAATAATTTATACAAAGGAAATTAAAATACCAAAAGTTAAGCTATATCTTAATCTATATTGTTATTAAGGCTTTTAGCTTCTATTTGTTTCAAGCATAAAGCTTACTGGTGTATTCAATATAGCATATATAAACTCAACACATGCATTCAAGTATTTAACTGATTTCTTCATGTAAGCTTTCATCATACTATGCATAACTTGTTGTATTAAATATGTACAAGCATATAACTGGTCATCATATGTATCATGTAATGTATGTGCGCAAACATGCTACTATCATGTGCATCATTAAATCTTAAATATCACAATGTATATACACTGGCATTATTGAAATAGCCTATTGACCTTATGTTTAGGTATTTACTTGAATTAATTTATCTTTAGCTTATCATTAACTTTTTTTTTGCCCATACTTAAAAGACACCTACTTGATACTGGATAGTAGGACTCTCAAGCCATAAAGGCAAGTATGTGCAGTGTCCCTATCAAAACCTATATGGCTGCTACACTAATATAGAGGTGTATAGTGGCTTTTATTAGCCTATATGGTTGTTTACTAGCTTAAGTATGTACAGTGGCCTCTCTAGACCTATACAGCTATTGTACCAACCAGGTTTTGTATAGTGGCCTCTCTAGACCTATACTGTAACACTCTATACTTGATTCTCGAAGGAACCTGACCAGAGATACTACTTTTTAAAGGTCACCCATCCTCATTCTACCCTAGGCACCATTCGTTTAACACTTATGGTCTTTTCTAACCTAAGGGTTCTTTATCATTATTACTATTTTCTTATGTTTTGTTATCTTTATACTACCTATGAATGACTGTTAAAACCATGTAATTAGACTGAAATGCATTTTACAAAAATTTGGGCAGTATAACAGCTACCTAGGTGAAAAACCAAAATTTTAAACCTGTAAAATCACACTTCTATAATCACCATGATCAACTTCTCCACTCCTGGACCCATTTAGTCCTCTAATAACTCAGTCAATCTCAATAATCATAGCAACACAACATAGGGTCTCAGACCCTCATCATTCAATAAGCAACATACGTGCATGTATTTATCTAGATAGTCACTTCTTAGTTCAGATTTTTATAATTTATAGACCATTATATATGTATATTAAGTGTATGTCCAAACATCTCACTATCTCAGGCCCTACGCCCTCTATACATGAGTGCCCTAGTTCTACCCATATATAAGTAAAAAAAAATATACCCTAAGATGGCTAGTCTACTACACTATACATGTTGAGGCTGAACAGTTACTTGCCATTTACAACCTAGGCATCGGAATATCGATACACTGACCATAAACTCAGTGGTGAATTTAATGTAATAAATGCGTGTCACATACAAAAATCATGCAATAATCATGCATCAGGCTAGTCATGTACATATGCAAACCTAGTTACATGCAATCGTGTTATGCTTTATTCTATTTTATTACTTCATAAGTTGTGTCTCTTATAATTTAAACAAATTTTCCAGGTTACCTTTATTACATGTAATTAGGTCAAATATGTTACAATTCTTTCAGTCATTATTATTATTGCAGTTAATTCCATCATTCTACTTTAGGCCCATACTGGAAAGACTACTCTTAAAGACACTAGAGAATGGGATCCAAACTGTGTAGTAGCCTACATTTTAGACCTTGGTAGCTGCACCTACCCATATCCATCCAACAGCAGGGATCAACCCCATAGGACCACCTAATATTAGAGTGGTAGATGATAGGGATTAGTCCTAGTAGACCTCCCAACATCTAAAGGGATAGCAGGGATCAGCCCCGTGGGACCTCCTATAAACACCTCACCTTTTGGCCTATGATGATCACCAGAGATAGGCTCTTAAGCAATGGCACTAGCCTCTTAAGAAGCCAGTTTGTATAGACTTACCTTAAATAGGGTCTGCACAGACACACTCCACCTAGGTCTGTACTAGCCCAATTAGCTTTACCAAGCCTAAGGCCTATGGTCTGCCTAGACAAGTCTAAGTTCATGTCTATATAGACTAAATCAAACCTAGCCCAAAGCCTATAGAGAAGTGGCAGGAAAGCATACCACTTAGGTCTACATGGACTAAGATGTACCAGTCTACACAAACTTACCAACCTAAAATCTTTTAAAAGTGGGATCTTCCTATTTGGACTATAATTCTTAATCCTATTAGGATTCTGCTTCTTTTAAATGAGAGACTCTTAAACCTAAGCCTATAAATAACCATTTTAGGCATAAAGAAGAGGAAGCAGAGTAAAAGGCAAATTCACAGCAGCTAAAAAAACCCATTCGTGAGTCCTGGAGAGGACTTCGACCAAGATACAATTTACTAGTCCTATAAGTCACTCCTAAAATAATTCCTTCTATACTTCTGCACTTTATGCTATTACTTGAGGGCTTATTCACAAGGTAATATTTGAGGCCTCCTTTTATATATTCTTATTATTTACATGGACCTATGATTTTTAAGGATTGATCATAAGTGAGGTGATTCCATGTAATCCCCACTTTGATTATAGGAGTATGTCATAGTTTTAAGTTATTTCGTATTGTACAATTGACTACCATTATGTCATATTCATTCTATTATTTTTGTCCTAATTGTATAGACTTTTTTATGGGTATGTTGATGTCTGTACGGACTTACTTTCTTGATGTGTGTATGATATGTCATCCATATAGACTTATGTTCGATAACAGTGTCTTATTTTTCTTATGCATCATGCTTTAATATATCTTATTCACCATATTAATATAATTTTTTGATGTTAGCATGTTGTATAAATATTCCATTCTCTAAAATGCATATATATATATATATATATATATATATATATATATATATATATAAACACTGTATGTAAAATAAAAAATAACATTAATGTGTATGTTAATTTAAATTAATTTTTACAAAAATCTATAATTTTATATTTCAAATAATACATTGCTTAAATACAAAACTATTTAAGTCTTTATGACATCTATAACATTTAATGTTTGATAACAATATACATGTATATCATACAACAAATTCGCCTTTTACATGTGAAAATGCTCATAGTGGATGCCACTTACCTTTAACTCTATCTCGTGGACTCCTAATGTTGTTGGGATTTAATGCACTACTTTGCTCAACTTTATCCATAACCTACGCATCAAAAAAATTGATGCGCTGAGCATAAATGCATAGTTGTGTATTAACAACTCGAAAATCCGAACTCACGTGAATATTACTTCTTGAGATGAATAGTGCTTCCTAAAACCTGAGTCATACTAAGTGTACCGATAGGGAGTATTAATTATGAGAGAATTTTAGGCAAAGTTTGAAGCCAATCCAAAGTCATTTGGATGGTTAAAAATGTTAAAGAACATTTTACGATAGTGTATTATAAATAGTACTGCAAGCAAAACTGAATCCTAAAATAATTCAAAAGTTGCTCAAAATAATCTAGAAATATTATAACTTGATACTCAAATATTCTAAATAGTCTATTGGCTTTGGAATTGAAATTTTCCAATATCGAAAGGTATTTTTACTTAATTTTTAGGAAAGAAAATATAGTAATTTTTTAGGTTTCCTTTATTTTTCGGGCTTGAGGTTTTAAGGGTTTTTAGAGGAGGAATTTAACTAATTTTGGGGACACAAATGAGGGAATTTTGTTTTTTTGAGAGGGGATAAAAATTTTATGAAATTAAGGGAAAATAATTTTTAAAAAATTATACCTTTCCCTCATATTCCCTCCATTTCCACTCAATTCCCTCTCTCAAATCCCTCCTTTTGCTAACACTTCATCCGTCTCCTCCATTTTTTCTTCTTCGTCCACCATACCCACCTCCGTTTATCATACCCAAATGAAAGAGTGTCCCACAATGAGTTCATAGACACCAAGAATACCAGTTTTGGTAGAGTATCTCGACAGGAATCTCGAATTCCCCCCTAGGTGAATAGTAACCTTTAGACTCCTAGGTATTTTTTTCAAATTTATTATTTTTAATAGATTCCTAGGATGCTGTGGAGCATATATCTAGGCTCAAAATAATTTTTTTATTTTTTTAGAATTTTATATTAATTTTTATGTATGGTATCCTTTTGTATTCATAGGTGTAACATCAATCCAAGCCTCCCGAGGTAAGGAGAAGGCTTAGGTGGGCATCGAGCATCCCATGTGAATGAGTTCACTATGTGTAATCACATTAACTTGAGTTAAAATGCATGAATTTTAATATGTCCATATAGTTATATAATAGTAATAAATGCCATTAATTACTATAATGCCTAATATATGTAATTATTGGTAAAGATAAGATTTTTGGATATTGTGTATGTATAATATGTTTAACTTAGGTGGTTAATTAGTTGAGAATTCATGGATATGATGAAAAAATGGCATAAGTTCAATATGTGATTTTATACTTTTAATATGTTATATGTGGGTAATGTGCAATGTGTGTGAAACATTAATAGGTGTTCATATGTGGCATGAATGATATGCAATTAGTGAGTATATGTTGGCTAACTAGTCATCAAATGATGGCATGAACATATATGTAATAATATGACCCTAGAATGCCATTATACGACATTAATGCAATATAACCATGCATAATCATTTTTGAAGTATGTGGATGTAATAGTAAGCATCTAAATATGACATATAATTGTAAATGTGTATGTGTGTATTTTAAAGGCCTTGGGTACGAGGAGGCCGAAATTCATGTATATGAGCCATATGTACATATTCTTGACTTATGTACATGAATGACTTGTATGGCATGTTTTGTGCTAAAAAGCCATTCCAAAAGTGCACACATGATGACTAAAATGTGTGGGTATGTTTAGTGATGGTAGAATGCTAACTTAAATGTTTTATGGTTGATTGCCATGTATATAACCATATAGCGCATGTATATTGCTAAAATACCAATAATATATGTGAAATGGTAAGTAATGTAAAATGTGATTATTGTGTGTAAATGTGATGTGTTAGACATTATAATGTATATTAATGATGCCAGTAATGGTATAATGTATGATTATGATGCCGAATAAGTTTTCTAGTTCTTACACCTAGGTAATATGACCGTTTGATCTTTTTGAGCTTATGTAAGCCTAAGTTGGCTATGCTATATTTTGTTTGACACATGTTATTGGGCGTGGGTGTCTAGGCCTCATAGATGTGTGAAATGGCCAATGTGATTAGTTTATATAAGTCGGGACATAAACTATGTTATGTATTTAAAATGGTTAAAAATGTGATAAATTGACTAGTTTAATGACGCCTATACAGTTAGACAACCTAGTTTGGATAAATTGACCAGTCAACTAAGATTAGTAACTGTAATGTTTACCTTTAGGTAATAGGCCTATGGGTCATATGTATTTTTGTGTTGACGGGCACTAGGCTTTTGGACCACTATTTTAGCACTACCTTGTTCGAAGTCTATGGGCTAATACATTTGTATATGCAGATACCAGTGCCTTCGGGTATACTATTTCACACCCCTCAGGTGTCAGTGCTTTCGGGTGCACCGTTATCCACTTTCCAGCCTCAGATAGTTGTCACTTTAGTATAGGTATGAGTTAAACACATAATAATAATAACAATTATGTTTTTAACATAAGTTAATAGTACAATAATATTAATTGTGACTTAAATGATACATTATGTGTGACTTTGATTTTTTGGCATAATGAAAGGTTAAACCCATTAATATGATGCATGTGGTATAATGTGGAGTTTTATACTTATATAATTAACGTGTTAGTGCATATAGCGTCTTGGAACCCGAATATATGGTAATGACACATATGTATGGTAATAGGTCAAAATACATGTTGTTATGCTCATTACAATGAAAAAAATTGAGTATATGTATGTTTTTTTTACCAATATAAGAGTATTTTATGTGTATAGTTGATCTCTATTCATGTTGAAAGCATGATGATGTGATTATAGTCATGATATGGTTTTTTTATTTTTAAAGGCAAGTATGTGGTGCTACTACATAGTTATGTGATATTCATAATGTGTGCATGTGTAAGACAATAAATGATCCTTATGGCATATATTTCATAAATGTATGCTTAAAATATTATATCAAGTTAAAGTGATTACACCACTAAGCGAAAGCTTAGCGCATTGCCTATTTGCGATGTATAGGCAATAGAGTAGTAGATTAGAGTCACAGCTTTTGCCCCACCGAAGAACACTGAGACTACCCTTCCAGGGTACATTTTGGTTCCTTTTTGTAAAAAGATGATGATGTAAATATAGTATAGTGTTGCTCTTGTGATTCTAGAGGGATTAGGCCTAATCTATAAACTATGGGTCAGTTTTGTAACTAAAATTATAGTATTGTAAAAGATTTATTTTTCTTACATGAATTGTGTGATAACACGAATGTTGCATGTGAGAACGATGTTTGAGTTGAGCTTGAGGCTCTATATTTTTGCGATGAAGTTTGGAGGGTTAGGAGGACCCATTTGATATTGAGATGTGTCATATGTTTTTTATAGAAGTGTTTTTAACAGGTTTACCACTTAAGAATGGTACAGCTATTATGCTACCGGATTTTTAACATGATGACCTCATTAGTTGCCTCGTAAAGTATGCCAAATGATTTTTAGTGTTT
Source organism: Hura crepitans (assembly GCA_948208565.1). NCBI lineage: Eukaryota > Viridiplantae > Streptophyta > Magnoliopsida > Malpighiales > Euphorbiaceae > Hura > Hura crepitans. Next base: position 9,666 of record CANXYI010044951.1, read on the forward strand.
TATCACTCTATAATGAAAGAAATTATTTATTTAATAAAAATTTTTAAATTAATTGGGTTTTATGGGTATTAGAATTAGATATCAATATGTAGTGGCACTCCCTACTCGAGTCCAATGTACAGACTAGGTAGAGGGTGCTACACTTAGTGGTATTAGAACTCCAATTTAGGCTTTCCTCTAAACCTATGGGTTACACGAGCATTGTAGTATATTTACATCATAACATTTTACATGTGGGGTTTATAATCTATTCCTTTTACTTACAGGATACGGAAATGAGTCGTAGTGCCACTCGAAGGAAAAAAGAAGAAGTAGAGAGCCATGCTCGCATGACTTTTGCACAAGGAGGGGCACAATCAGAGCATGTGACCTCTAGTGACATGGGACATACTGCAGACTATGTTAGAGTTAGTCAAGCAAGTGACGATAGCTAGTTCAGCTACTGCTACTATTGCAGTTGCTATAGTACATACAGCTCCACCTTCAATACCTCAAGAGTAGCAAGCTTTCAAAAAGACATGCATGGAGTGGATACTAAAGAATAGGGCTGAGTACTTTAAGGGTGAAGAGCTAGATGAGTTAAGTAGAGTCGAGTACTAGTTAGATCAGATGCTCAGGATCATATAGCAGTTAAAGTGTCCTCAGGAGAAGTATACTATCTGAATTACTTCTATGTCGTCAGAGGAAGCTTTGAAGTGGTGGGAGGCCATTATAGAGCATAAGGCAGTTGATGATCTTACATAAGAGTTCTTCCTTAAAGAATTCAAGAAGAAGTACATAATTGAGCATTATTTGGATCAAAAGTATTAGGAGTTTATGGATCTAAGGCAGAGGCATAGGTCCATATCTGCATATGAAAAGGAGTTTGCTTGCTTAAACAGATATGCTAAGGTAGTAGTGGCTATAAAAGAAGACTATTGTAAGAAGTTTGAGAAAGGGTTAAATTGGGATGTTATGCAATAGGTTGCTTCGATGCAAATTAGGGATTTTTTAGCATTGATAGTAGCTTGTCATACCATTGAGATGGTGAATCATTTGAAATAGAAGAGAGTTAGCTTTAAGAAGAGGTCCGTTGGCCAAAGACATGGTAGTTCTGGTTATATAGCTGATAAGAAA
>CANXYI010045014.1:0-12497 GCA_948208565.1 Hura crepitans
TCTCGATTTTTGAGCTAATTTTTTTTGGACATGTGGAGCATGATGAGTGTGAATTTTTGAATTAAGTTGCATAAATTTTCGGGTGTATAGATAAATTTTTATGGATTTTTGGGGGAAAATGCCTTATTTTTTCTAAAAGTATAAAAGGGGTCAAAAAGTCAAATTTTCTTTTTTCTCTTTTTCTTCCTCTTCTTCTCCTTGTGCTGCCACTATGGCTGGTCCTTGCCCCCACTTTTCTTTCTAATTTCTTCAATTTTAGCCCAATTTTGTTTGATTGAACCAAAAATTCAAGCCTTCACAGTCTCATAATGTATTTTTTGGCACGAGAATCGAGAAAAATTGAGAGTTTTGGAAGTTTTGACACTTGAGTGAATAGTATCAAGGGTGGTTTTTGGTAAGCTTTTCTGACTGCTGATATTTTTATAGTGATCTTCAGGCATCATAAAGTCTGCTGCAAAAGTTAAAATTTAGTTTCAAGTTATATTGCTTTTTTTACGAATTTTGAACAATTATGGTTTATATGTGTAGATTCAAGTGAGAAGCGAAAGGAAAAGGCATGACACAAGCTTCTCGGGTGTCATGCAACTCATTCGTAAGTTTAATTGAAGAAATTAAAGTTATTAGTTTAAAACCCTAATGAAAATATGTATGTGAATGTGTATGTTTGTGTCATATGATTGTGTTATGATATGTGTTGTTATGTATTGATCTTGTGGGATCATATGAGCATGAAATTATGTTATTTTAGTGGTCAAATGAACATGGGACTGTGTGTAATGCATTATGGCCGAATGGTTTATGTGTTGTGTATCAATGGCATTTTGCTCAAACTTGATGATTTGGTTGGTTTATGATGTCGTGGTGCTATGTAATATGAAAATATGATGTGTTATTGCTTGATCACATGTTGTATAATGTAAATGGTCATATTGGCGTGTGAAGCATGTGGAGAATAAATGAGGTTTTAGGCAGGTGTTTGATAATGTTTAACACCACCAATTTGTAATAACATGATACGTAACATGTTTACGAGACCTTGCATCGTAATTATGTGATGCAGTTACAGTTGACAACACATGATCATGACTACAAAATAAACATGATTTCCCGTTTAGTCATTTATTGGCTAGACATTTATAAAATGTACCTAAAACTACTTATTGATGGTGGAATTGAAAAGAATTGGTAAATGGTCCATACTAGTAAACAACCTAGAGTGGATGAGTTGATAGGTTAACTAGGGGTTTAGCAGCTGCGAGTGGTACTTCAATGCCTTTACACGACCTTTGAGCGCGAATGAATAGACCTATTATTCTGCAGAGCTAATCTACAGATCTGATGAGTAAACTTACGATTTTGCGGATTTACTGACCTTCGAGTCTGACGAGTAGGCCTATGTCTATAAAGCTGGCCTTCAAATTTGATGTGTCTGGGCTTATGTAGTCCTTAGGACCACAGTGGTCCACGAGTCCCTATTATCTAGTAGGGTTGATGTTTTCATATATATGGGCTTAATTAAAAGAATAATATTGGGACATACTTGTAATTGACCTAAACCCACTGTACATCCTATGATATGATGGTGGTGGATGGTGAAATGTATGTTTTTGCATGTTTATAGCACACATGTCGATGCTGGTTTTCACATGGCATGAGATTATTTGATTATGTATACCTTGTATGCATGAACATATGTATGTGTGAAATTGAATTATACATTAATTGCTTTGATTACACCATTAAGCTTTTGCTTAGTGTATCGTGTGTTCATGATGCATATGTACAAATGATAGATAAGTAGGAGTCTCGAAACTGCAAGGATATCAGAAGAAGACTCTTTTTTTGGTATTGTATATGTTATGTAAATTATGTGATGTAATAGTAGTAAAGGCACTCTTGACATGTTCTTTTGGGAAATAGGCCTAAAATTTGTAATGTAAATGTAAGTAGATGTTTTAAACATATGGTTCAAATACAAAAAGATGTATAATGATTTTGACTTGTATGATATCTCTTCCTATTATTGTGGAAGGGAATTTTGAGATATGATCTGCTAGGGCGATCAAAGGATCACAACAGTGTGTTTGTGATTGAAAATGATATAGAAGTGTTTTTACAGTGCATGTTACCATTCAAGTTTGGGATAGTGCCCTGGTATAGCCGTTATGCTACCGAATTTTCAACACGCAGATTCTCAAATTTGAATTCTAACATAACATGGAAAAATTTTATTAAATTGCATTTTTGTATATGAAATGCTTTATTGACAATAACATAATAGAGCTTAAGATAACATGTGATGTGTGCATTCCTTAGTCGAGTTTGGCGACCAACCGACATCCAAATCGGGTAAGAGCTATCACAAAAACTAGAAGAGAAAATTTAGACTAAGATAAGCTCTTAAAGTCTTCAATCAATCCTCTAGCTTGAAACCTTCTTCATAGTCTTTAATTTCTCCATTAAAAATGAATGTTCTTCTTGTTGAAAGTGAATAAGTGGGGAGAGAGGGAGAGAGAGAGAGAGAGAGGGAAGTGGTTGGTGGTGGAATTTATTGTCTTCTTTCAAAAGTGGAAAAAATGAGTATATATAAGGTTGACAACCCTAATTCCAATGCAAGGTGGAGCCACAATAGTGGTAGAAGGAATATTTTCTACATGTACAGAGATTCTTTCTTCCATTTTTTTATTTATTTTAATTTTTTTGTAGAAAATCTTCCTAATGAGCATGGGTTGGGATCTCCATATAATGCAACATTTCAAGCTTGGTTTAATTTTGTTCTTCAACTGAATTTCCAACCCAAGAGATATAAAGTGGCCCACAATCTTCATTGATTTGCAAAATTTCTCTAATATTTCTTAAAAATTAAAAATATAATCTCATAAATATCTACCATTTAAAATATTGGAACTAAAGCTAAAACTAAATAAAAATAGGCTAAAAACAAAAGAAATTAACTACTAAAATTAAATTAATTTAGAATTATCAAGAACGTCTCTATCACTTAGCCAAAGGCTCTTCCGAGAAGGCAACCCCAATAGCACCTGATTTATTATAGAATTATGATATTAATATTATTTCCCTTTGATATTTATAATATAAATATTATAAATATTTGATTCAATATATAATTTTTTCTCCAAAAATAATACAAAAATCATTTTATACACTTGAACTTTACGGATTTTCTATAATATACCTAAATTTGATAAATTTACACCTAACCCTTTAAATTGAATAAAAATAATCTATTACTCTCTAAAATAAAAATTTTTAAGTCAAAATTTTTATTTATCATCAGATGTCATTTCAAAAGGTAACACATCATTTTGTCAAGTTTAGGAAAGTAATGTCATTTTTATTAAAAATAGGTATATTATAAATTATTAAAAGCATAAAGTGTATGAAATGAATTTTCTTAAAAAAATTTTGGGAGAAAATATATATTATACCTGTAATTTTTTGCTCTACAAAATCAAAAATTTGGGATTCAAGCATTCTCTTCAATATAGAAGCAAAAAAAAATATATATATATATATAGGATATGAACCCAGCGACAGCAACCATGTGTTGATAGTTTCTTATTTCCCTGTGATGAGGCGTAGCGCACAAAGTAGCTAGGTTTCCGTTTTGATGCCAACTGTCCCTCACTTTGCAACAGTTCATACATAGGTTCTATCTGTCACCCAACGTAATATCTAGCGCCTCTACTTCCATCTTCATTATCACTCGCACAGCATAGATGTTATTTTTAAAGTAAAAATTTTAAAAATACATCCTTTAGAAACATAAATATAACTAGGGGTATATTTTTCAAAAAGAAAGTACAAAAATGGGATCTAATATAACTTTTTTCTTAAAAAATTCTTCACAGGTATGCATACAAGTTTCATGATAAAATTTAACAAATCTAACTTGAAATATTCATTCAGTCTTCATTTTCGTAATTAAATAATTATAGGAATCGAAAAGTAGTAACATAAACAAAGCAGTATCAGAATTACCTAACCCCAATCTTTTTATTATTATTATTATTATTATTGCACCGAATCTTCTGCTTTGTTTAACAAGATCACTTTTCTCCGTTTTTCTCCTAACAATCTATAATCCACTAGCCTGTCAAACCTAGATCAATTTCTCAATATTAATCCCTTCAAGGAGAATCCTTCATGCATCACAGAAAAGCTCGTGATGGAAGGCCGAACCATGTCAAATTAGCCCCATCTCCTTCTGTCTTCCTCTTCATCCACTGGAGTATACCACTCTGGCCTCTGCTTGGAATTGCTCAACCTGTAGTTCAAGAACACTTCTTCATTGCAAAGTGCCCTAGTAGCCACCAAGACAAGAGTCCTCAGAACAGGAATATCAGACCCCGTATCTTTTGCCCAAGATTTGAACCAGAAGCTTCCAAACCTTCTCATTTTCACTTCTGAGTTGCCAAACATTATATTTGGTACATAGGTTCTCATATCCTTCAAAGTCAGTGGGAAGTCATAAGGACAAATCATAGCATTTGGACTCATACCCTTTGATGGATGATTAGCAAAATGAGCCAAAGCTAATGGGTTTCTTCGCTCTAGCACATCACCGGTACAACCAATTTGTGTCCCTTCTAAAGGCTTACTAAGCATCTTCCAGAACCGATCTGAATCCCCATCACTACTTTGGAGATTTGGCGTGATTTCTGGCACAAATGATCCGTTCCATACTTCACGGGTTTCACCCCCTGAACCCCAAGGCCGGGCATTGATCACAGTACCATCATACCTTGTGATCAAGTATGAGTTATGGGCATCAACTCTTGGATACCCAGGGATATAACGATAATAAGCTGGGGTGTATATAACACCAGGATAAAATGCAATCACAGTGCCAATGTCAGTTTCACCGTCTAGAAATAAACCTTGTCCAGCTTCCTTGTGGGCTATCTGAGATAGCTTTAGACTGAGTGTGTAGCCAATATGATCCTTCAATCGACTTGAGACTTCAGTACTTTTCAATGGCCAAGTACTGGGTATAGCTGTGCTGAAAAAGACCAGTTATAAGTAGGAGACAATAATTGCATCTTTTTTTTCACTTAGAAGTCCCAAGACTAAATAATTGCTCATCATTTCAGCAACAGATTAAGACAAATGGTTATCATTTGATGAATATCAAACATTTGTAATTTCCAGTCCTAAACATCCAAAGTGTTGCGAGTAAAAATTTCTTAACTAGACTAGAAACACTAGAAGGGCCGTAAGTGCTACTATTTGACAAGAAGTAGATGACTCTAAATTAACATAAACTTTATAAAGATCAGACAAGAGAGATTTTATAATGCCACAATTGAAGGGAACAGAATGAATATCTTTCAATTTACTTTTGTAAAGCGTCAAACTACAAAAAAATAGAAAAGGTATTACAGAAGTAACATATGAAATGTATAAGTCTGATTATCAATTACAATGATTCAAGATTTTCATGTAAATTTCACTATATACAACTATTATTACAATTAGAGGATTGTCTGACTTCCCTCGACAGAAATTAACATAAAAGTTCAACCAAAGTATCTGGAAGGGGATAAAACAAATTTTCACCCCTGAACTTGGTAAAAGTAATTTTTTTACACACCTAATATCTTTTAGACAACATGTGACACACTTAAACTAGATAATACTAACCTATTAGCCCTTGAACTGGACAGAAGTGCACCTAATACCCTCTTAAATAACACAAGGCAGCAAGTAAAAATTTTGACACATGAATTTTCTTTAGGGGATAATGGATACACTTTTGCCAAATTTAAGGGGATAATAGGTTATTTTTCTAAGTTTGAGGGAGTACTAAGTAGAATTTTGCCAAGTTTATGCGTTTAAGTGTGCAAAAGGATTTTTGTACCAAGTTTTAGAGGATAGTTATATATTAAGCCTGTATGGAAAAAGATGTGCCAAGCTTCCTTGCATCCCATGCCAAGCTTCCTCGCATCTCCGCATCCCCTAAATCCTCTAAAATGATAAACCTCATTCATTGGCAAGAAACAGTTGCTTACTCAAATATTTTCGAACTTAAAATTAGTCTTAAAAACACATTGCCAAAACTAATATCATTTCTCTATATTAATGAGCCAATTACTTAAGAGCAACCATGAAAACTACATAAATATAATTGCTCGATCAACATGAAAAAAAAAAAAAAATATTGAACATATTAGAATTAAAAAGGAAAAAAAGGGGAAAGATCAATATTTTATCATAACGCCTATTAGTTTCAGAAGCACAAAATTGTGTAGTTTCAGATGTATGACATTCACAAAAGCACAAGCTAGATTAGTTTCAGAAGTCTAAAATTGTGTAGATGCATTTTTTTGCCAACTGATAAATTTTGGAAATGACTACTTGAAAATTAATAAATAAATTACAAGTATAAACTCACATGGAACTTCCCTCGGTGCACCACTCTTTCCAACTGCAAAACCAAGGCCACTTCGGCGAGAAGCAGCATTTGCAAGTGGTTGACTCAACTGATTCATCTTGCACACATCAGATAGAAGAATGTCATCCATGGATGTGCAGAAGTTTTCAATTTGAGAATGGATGTTTTCTTGTACTTGCTTCCACTGATCAGATATTGAAGCCCTGCTAGCCATTTCAATGATCTCTTCTGCATCTGCCTGTTCTGCATTCCGCCCCAATCGGTTGTAACTTAAAATTTAAGAAAACATGAGTTCTTTGATTTAATGGACAGATTACAGGTTACAAAATAACATCCATTTGCCTGAAAATCACATGATATCACGAGAGAAATAATTTTATACAAGAAAGAAATGCTAGGACAAATTTTCTGCTTGTTTACTTATTGAACACTTCGAAAGAAAATCTCAATAACAAGACAAAGAAAATCTCAATAACAAGACATCGAGATGTCCTATCAAAGCAACAAGATGAAAAAAAAAATAATAATAACTTTTTCAATCTTTGAATTCAGACCTTGATATGAGTTTTACAGAAAAGAGAGAAACAAAATGATGGAAAGGAAGCTTTGAGATACAACAAGTTTATCCAGTTGTAGCTAAATAATTTACAATTTCATCCAGTTCTTCAAGTTAACAGAGAAACTAGAGATGCGACCCAGTTAAAACCACATGATACCTGAAGAAAAACTTTTATATGCAAGAAAGAAATGCTAAGACAATTTCTGCTTGTTCGGTGAATTATGGAAAGAAAAAAGCTTCAAAGTAAAAAGATATCTGAGTGTAATGTTAAAGCAACAAAATAAAATTAGCCTTCCAATTTTTGAATTCTGATTTCAATACAAATACGTATCAACATGGTGTGAGACAGGGAAAGCAAGGAAGTTTCAGGATACAACATATGTATCCAGTTGTAGCTAAAGCATTAGAACTGTCAGAGTAATGAGTGGTAACTGCAGATGACAGTAACACCCAGTTGTCACAAAACTACATGATAAAATGTGAGGAAATTTTTTATGCCAGAAACAAATGCTTGAGCAATGTTTCTACTCATTTGTTGAACCCTGTTAAAAAGTTTACTAGGAAGATATCTGAGAGTAATACCAAAGTAGCAGTAACATAAGCCTTTTCAAGTTTTTGAATTCTGAAATTAATAAAAATTTTAACACCATGTTGATTTTGCCATGCACAGAGAATCAAGAGTAAGAGATGGAAAGGAAGTTATAGGATACAACACGTGTTTATTAGAGCTCCACTAGTAATCAAAACCTTAGCTAATGTCTTTGCTTAACACACTGTTATGTACAAAATAATGGGTAGTATTGTAAAAGGGGACTAAGTTAGAAAATAAATTCTGTTATATCAGCAGCTGTTTAGCTAGCAAAATTTATTGATAATCCCTAGATAGTTAATGTCTCCTTGGTCCCTAGTACCACTAAGCATATATTCTTCCTATATATAGGCTTAGTCCTTGTATTAAATCATCATAGAAGAATATAATCAATCAGTTTTCTCTCTATAATTAGGTTCTATCCTTCTTTCTTCTTCTCCCTCTTCTTCTATTCTATATGCTCCGTTTCTCTCCCCTATTCTTCTCTAATTTCTGTCTAGACATCTATAGGTATCAGAGCCAGCAATAGTCCTTGGTGTTCTGATGAGTAAAAAACACTAGAAAACCATCCAATTCCCCACGAAAAAGATAAAGGAACAGCTAAGATCCTTCAGCTCCAAAGCTGAGGAGCACGGGGCAGCTTATCTCCAGAAGTTGGAATCCAGATGTGGAGCTCTAGAAACTAGGCTGGGAACTCTACAATAAGTGCTTAATACCAAAGGAGATATCTGAGTGTAATACCAAAGTAGCAGTAACATAAGCCTTTTCAAGTTTTTAAATTCTGATATCAATAAAAATTTTAACACCATGTTGATTTTACCATGTACAGAGAATCAAGAGTAAGAGATAGAAAGGAAGTTTTTGGATACAACACTTGTGTATATTAGAGCTCACTAGTAATCAAAACCTTAGCTAATGTCTTTGCTTAACAAACTATTACGTACAAGATAATGGGTAGTACTGTAAAATGGGACTAAGTAAGAAAGAAAATAAATTCTGTTATATCAGCAGCTGTTTAGCTGGCAGAATTTATTGATAATCCCTAGATAGTTAACGTCTCCTTGGTTATTAGTACCACTAAGCATATATTCTTTCTATATATAGGCTTAGTCCTTGTATTAAATCATCATAGAAGAATATAATCAATCAGTTTTCTCTCCATAATTCTGTTCTATCCTTCTTTCTTCTCCCTCTCCTTCTATTTTATAGCTCTGTTTCTCTCCCCTATTCTTCTTCTTTTCTCATCTAATTTCTGTCTAGACATCTGCTGATAGCAAACTTTAGGATTTATTCCTAACAACTGGTATCAGAGCCAGCAATGGTCCTTGGGTTTTGATGAGCAAAAACACTAGAAAACCATCCAATTCCCCACGAAAAAACGATAAAGGAGCAATAAGATCCCTCAGCTCCAAAATTGAGGAGCAGGGGGCTACTTATCACCAGAAGTTGGAATAGATGCAGAACTCTAGAATCTAGGCTGGAAACTCTACAATAAGAGTGAAATTAGAGGAGAAAGAAAGAGATAATGGCAGAAAATAAGAGAATTTTTCTTGCTTGATTATTTCCTTAAGCATGTTGGGGTATTTATACATAAAAGAATGTGTGTACAAAGGGAAAATGTATCAATACAGTTGACTAATATTCTAAACTACAACAATCAGTCCCCAAATTTCCTCAATTAGTATCCACATAGCTAGTATCCACACATACAAGCTGTAGGTTAACACTCCCCTCGAGCTGGAGCAAATATATCATATGCTCCAAGCTTGTTACAAATGTACTTAATTCTTGGCTCCTGAGTGACTTGGTAAGGATATCTGCCAGTCGATCATTTGAGCTAACAAAATCTGTGATTATACATCCAGAGTCAATTTTTTGTCTAACAAAATGACAATCAATTTCTATATGCTTTGTCCTTTCAAGGAAAACTAGATTGGAGGCAATGCTGAGAGCAGCTTGGTTGTCACATAGCAACTTCATACCTTTGACTTTTTTCCACTTTAATTCTTCAAGCAGTTGCTTTAGCTAGTGCAAGAGCCATAGCTCAATATTCTGCTTCTACACTTGATTTAGCAACCATGTCCTACTACTTACTTTTCCATGACACCAAATTTCCTCCAATCATGATACAGTATCTTGAAGTAGACCTCCTATCATAGGGAGAGCCTGCACAATCGGTATTAGAGTATCTGACAATTTAAGAATGACCCTTACCTTCATACAATAATACTTGTGCTAGAGCTCCTTTAATATATCTAAGGATGCCAATAACTACATCCCAATGATCATTACAAGGAACTTGAAGAAACTAACTTACCACACTTGCAGCAACAGAGATATCTGGTGTGTGATTGTCAAATAGTTTAGTCTTCCCACTAATCTTCAATATCTTCTAGGGCCTTCCAAAGGCCCCTATCCAAGAATAAGTTCGACATTCAGATCCAAAGGAGCATCCACGGGCTTACAATCTAACATGGCCATCTCTTCTAACAAATCTAGGAAATATTTTTTTTTTTTATTAATAACAATGCCTGTTTTTTACTATACCACCTCAATCCCAAGAAAGTACCGTAGTTTTCCCGAATCTTTAGTTTGTAAGTGACTACACAAGTGTTCCTTTAGCTACGAGATTCCATCTCGATCATTACCGGTTATGACAATGTCATCAACATAGACAACCAAATAGATACAACTGCTTTGATCGTGTTCGAAAGAACTCAAAGTGATTTAACTGGCATCAAGTTAATCCAAATTGCTAGATCACAAAATTGAATCACCCAAACCATGCTCTCTAATATTGCTTCAAGCCATATAATGATCATTTTAATCAACAGACTAGTCTTAACTCCCCTTGAGCAACAAATCTAGGAGGTTGCTCCATATAGACTTTTTCAACCAGTTCTCCTTGAAGAAAGGCATTTTTAATGTCAAGTTGGTAAAGAGTCAATTGATGCATTGCAGCAAAGGAGATGAGAAAGCAAATTGAAGCAATTTTAGCTACTGGGGAAAAGTATCAATATAATCAAAGCCATAAAACTTAGTATATCCTTTGGCAACAAAGCCAGCTTTAAGTCGATCAACTTTACCATTAGGTGCGACCTTTATAGTGAACATCCATTTGCACCCTGTTACGAATTTGTACAGTTGTAGAATGATATGTTTCCTTGTATATTAGCAAAATTATATGAGAATAATCATAGGCTAACGGATTATAGTTACCATAGTTTCAGACGGGGACAAGATCTTCACCAACAAGTTTTTGGAGGGAGTTTACGAAGCTTCTAGGCACAAACCTACCTTTCTACACTACATACCACCCACAAACGGATGGCCAAAGTAAAAGGCTAAATAGGTGTTTGGAATCATACTTATGTCGCATGACCTTCCACAAACAAAATCAATGGTTCAAGTGGCTCAACCTAGCAAAGTTCTAGTATAATACTAGTTTTCACTCCTCTATTAACATGAGTCCATTTCAAGCTATTTATGGGTTGTAACTGCCATTGCCTACTTTCTAAAACCTATCTACTTCTATTGCAACAATTGAATGTTATATGCAAGATAGAGAAGACATGAATACATACTTAAAAGAGCAATTAGCAACAACTAAGAACAGGATGAAGCAATTTGCTAACAAGCACAAAACCGACAGAGAATTTGCAATTGGAGATTCAGTTTGTCTCAAGCTCCAAAATACAGACAACTCTCTTTGGCTATCAGGAAATCACTCAAGCTCATTGCAAGATACTATGGTCGCATTAGCAAGGTTGCTTATAAACTGCAGCTACCACCTAGTTGTAAACTTCACCCCGTTTTCCATGTCTCCCTTTTGAAGAAACATGTTGGAGCTCACACTACTCTCTCTCTCTCTCTCTCTCTCTCTCTCTCTCTCTTCCCCCAAATCTCTCTTCTGTCTTCTTCTTCTCCTCTTCTATTCTGATTCTATCCAAACAATTGTACTAATTTCTATTAGGAATATTCCTAACAAAGTGATGGTGGAAGAAAGAATAATAACAAAGGAGGGAATAAGGGTCTAATAATGATTCCAAGGGAACATGGTCATACAAAACAATATTGTAAGAAATTAAAGAATCACAACTAAAGGATTCAAGCTACTAATATTGCTACTGCTTTTGACACATCTTCTAAGAAAAATATCACACTAAGTAGAAGAATATGATGAGTTCTCTTAGTACCAAGATTCCTTGAAAGAACCTAATCCAGTCATTGCTCTTTCTGAGAGAAGTAAAACATGCCTTATCTCCTTATCAAACAAATGGATCATTGATTCAAGTGCCACAGATCATATGATAGGTAATCCTAATACCTTGCCTAGTTTTCAATATCATATAGCACCCTCTCCTGTGACCATAGTTGACGGGTCAACCTACAACATTGTGGGATCTGGAATAGTAAAACCAACCTCATCTATTACTTTGTCATATGTACATAGTCTGCCTAAACTTGCCTTTAATCTTATCTCTATTAGTAGACTTACCAAAGATCTCAATTGTTGTATCTCATTTTTTTCCTGATCACTACTTTTTTCAAGATCTTATGACGAAGCAAATTATTGCTAAAGGGCATATATCTAATGGTCTCTACATAATTGATAGATGGATTCCTCAACCACAGGCTTTTTCTAATTCACCTCTCCGTTTGAAGCACATAGTCAATTGGGACATCCTTCTCTGCCTATTTTGCAGAAGCTTTGCCCCCAATTTCATAATGCATCTTCATTGTAGTGCGAGACTTGTTATTTTGCAAAACACCATCGTAGCTCATTAGGTCTTAGAATTAATAAGCATGCTAAATTTGCTTTTGAATTAGTTCACTCGAATGTTTAAGGACCATGTCCTATTGTGTCTAAAAATGGGTTTAGATATTTTCTTACTTTTGTGGATGATTTTTGTCGAATGACTTGGATCTATTTT
>CANXYI010045094.1:0-10317 GCA_948208565.1 Hura crepitans
GAATAATAGATAGCTATGAATTTATTTTGACGGTCAAAATTTGACCTAGATAGTTACAGGTCATTTTTAGTCCTACCGGACAATTACGGGTTTATTTTTCTAAGACAATTTAGGTCACTTCCTTAGGCATATTTAGGTCCATTTTAAGTCTAATCTGGGTCATTATTTTATGTCCAATTATGTCCAAGTCCAAAGCCATTTCTAATGCATAAGTTATTAAGTCATTTTTCATAGATAGTTATAAGTCATTTTAGCATTTTACGTACATAGTTATAGATCTAAACATGCCTTTTTCTTGGCATTTTTCCATGCCATAAGCATTCAGTCTCATACATTGACATAGGCCTAAAGCCATATCAATTTTCACATGGTATCCAAATTTTAGGTGCAATTACATGCCATTTTAAGTCCTATTTTAGGTTAATTTTACAACTTCATTTCAAACCATTTTTAAGTCACATTTTAGTTCAATACCAACATTAATTCCTTACCACATATCTATTCATTTAGCATGCCATATTCCTCACACATTATCATTTATCTCATGCCAATCTCACATCACACATTCCATGCTCAATATGCCATGCCATTCTCACACACACTTCATGCCATAACATGCACATCATGCCTACCTTATCTCACATACCTCTCAGCCAAATCTTGCTAATGGCCATATCCATGCTTTTGTTCTCATTCAATCATACATACACATATAATGGTATCATTCAAGCATACATATATAGACACACACATCATATATCATGCAACCTAAGCCTTGACATGCCTTACACATTCCTTAACCATACAATGAACATATGCCTACAAGTATTTTCCCACCAAATTCACCACATATGCGTACCTTTCTACCCTTAACATACCATTTCTCATCTAACACCCCATGAAACCATGCCATATACACACCTTGCAACCCAAGGCACCTTATGGCACCTCTCAACCACTCCTAGTAACACCACCAAACATTCCCTCTCTCATCATACACATACACAATCCATCAAATTCCATACCATACACAATAATAGCCATCAATTCCCTCTCTAAACCAAGCCATAACATAACCCACACATACACACACACACAACCACTCAGCCAAAATGACCCTTCACCCTTCCATCAATTCCTTTCACCAATTCATCATTCAAACCACATGCAAATAGCATTAATATAACCTTAATTCACCATTATATGCATACTAACCACTTCAACCCCTAATTCCATACAAGTTTTCTACATAAATTACTTATGGATTAAACTTGGCATGCCTCAAATTCATTAACACATACCTCACTAAAATTTATGGCTTTTTCTATACTTTTGGCTCATCAATTCCCTTGCTACATGCCATCATCACCTTGGCCTACATACATGCTTATATGCCTTAAAAATCCTTATAAATTCTATAAGCCTCCAAATAAAAATTCAAAGACATAAGCACCCTTAGAATGATGAAATCTACTAGGAAATAAAATAAAAAGGGAAGAAAAACACTTACACATAAAGTGGGTTTTTCAATCTCTCTTTTATGTGCACTTAATAATTCTTGAATTTCCTTGAACTTTAGGCTTGCTTTTAGCCTCCTAACCCTTTAAGAACCTATTATTAACTCATTAAGGGAATTTTTAGTGAAATTTTAGGGTTAAATTAAGCTTGGGAAGCCATAGAAATAGAGGAGGGAAAGAAAGAGTGGCATTAGGAGAGGGAGGAAGAAAAGAGAAGGAAGAAAGGTGGGGTGAGTGGTATTGCCACATAGATGCTTAGATGGTATAAGGAAAGTATTTATAGTGGCCATGGATAGCTCGAATGGTGACACATGTCACTCGAGCTTCCTGAAAATGCTTAGTTTCAGCTAAAACTTTAGGAAATTTTCAAAATTCACTCGGACCTCTAAAAATTATCATGTCAGTTATAAAAATCCCTAATTAGGCCTATTTAGGGCATCACAAAATTTTACGACCAAATTCCATCAGCAAGACAGTTAACCAATTTCCTCAATTTACATGAAAAACTCAAATTTAAGGAAAAATAGCAAACGACCTTATAATTTAAAATTTTCTTCACCTGTGGTCTCAAAGGAATTTCTTACCTTTAAGTTATGGTATTTTTAGGTCTTGCTGGGCACATCCTGGGTCATTCTTGGCCTAAGTCCATCTAAGCCTATGGCTCACTAGATTTTAGCCTAAAATAATTTATTAGTTCTGCTAAAGCTTTAAATTATGTCATTTTCATCATTTTATGGCCAGTCAAAGTTTCATGACCAATGTGCCTTATCTTGATCCTCATAAAGGTAACCTGACACCCCGAGCACACTTTTCAACACCTCAAAGGTACTATTCATAGAGCCTTGACTTACGGGCATTACAGTAGCATTCATTCATAATAACTTAAAAAAAAATTCCTCATGCATAATCTCTATTCCATAATGAACTTAAATGATCATTCATATGTATGTACACATTCTTAACATCTTTAATAAACTCACTATTTAACATGCATGTAAAATTCTATTTAAGTTTCCCCATTCAAATCTTCAGGTTAAAATAATCATTTTATGCCCATACCTAAAAGACAACTATGTAAAACTAACAAGGCCCAAAGGCCATATCAATCCATAGATCATAACTGGACCTTATAGGTCATAAACTAGACCACAAAGGTCATAAACACACATGTGGGGTACACTAGTGTAGACACTGGGTTTTCTGGGGCTTCTATGTTTAGATTGCCTAATGATGAAAAAAGGACTAAAATCTAATAAATAAGGATGTTAATGTTCGATTAAAAGATCTCAAAGTTTTTTAAATTATAATTATTTTTTGAACATAAGTCTTTGCTTGACTCAAAAATCTCACAATGTGACTCAAATTGTAGCCTAAGCCCTCAGGCCACCACAGATACCATAAAGGGTGGAGGGGCCAAAGGCCCCTATGGTACAGAGCAATTAAAAAAGGAAAAAATGTTTTAAAATTGAAAAAAAATTTCATTTTACAAGCTTCGAGTCACTGGGGCAAAAGTGTGTCATTTTGACCCTAAAATAGCCATTTCAACTTCAAAACAGCCATTTCATACTTCCTTGAAATGATTTTTTTGTCCCTAAAAAATGACATTTTGCTAAAATGTTATAATTCGTAGAGGACTCCTCTTTAGGTGAAACGGTCATTTAGCTCTTTAAAATGGCTATTTCAAGGCTAAAATGGCCATTTCACTAGCTTGAAATGGCTGTTTTATGCCTTAATCCATATGTATAAAAGGCAAACCCTGTGTCAATTTTAGAGGTCGACTTTTCTTAATAAGTAGCACAAAGCACTTCCTAAACACTATTTTCATAACTTTAGAAGGTTTTTCCATAATTTATTTTATCTTTTTCAAGATTTTTCTTGAAGGCAAATATACACGGTGGGTCGGCCACTTCTTCTCCTTCTCCTTTTATTCCTCTTATATAGATGTGATAATTTATCACCTATGTTGTTGTTGTTGTTGTTATTATTATTATTATTATTATTATTATTATTATTATTATTATTATTATTATTATTATTATTATTATTATTATTATTATTATTGTTGTTGTTGTTGTTGTTGTTGTTGTTGTATTTATTTGATTATTTATATTCTTCATTAATTATTCTATTCATTTTTTTATTTTATTCTTCATACTAATATTATATTTTGTTGTAATGCGAGTTGTTTGATCTATTAGGATTTGTTTCACCTTTCTTTCCGCCCTTTTCATCAAACATCGGTGAAGTAGTCCTTTACCATTCCTTTATTTTTATTTCTTTTTGTTTCTCATTATACTTATTATTCTCTTTACTTTCCCATTATTTTCTTTATTGTTATTTAATTTATTTAATTTATTATTTTTTAGTTAGATTGTATTTTAAGCAATTTCAATATAATTTTATTTTCATTCAGCTAAAATGTATTTTAGGTAATTTTTATGTAATTTTTATTTCCTTTTTTAGTTAGAATGTATTTTAGGTAATTGCCATGTAATTTAATTTTCATTTCAATTATTTCCCTCTATATTCCAAGAATACCGTAATAGGTAAAAAATGATTTTTTTACATGTCTTGAAAAATAATCAAATCATTTTATACCTAATTAATTGGTATTTTTATAATAAAATGGGTTTTGATTTTTCTTTAATAAAAGGTACAAATAATAAAAAATTATTTTCTAAAAATTGGCATGCGAGAACCAAAGTTCTCAAAATAATCAATTTTCGGATTTCATGTATGATATTCTTTTAATTTTAAGCACTTTATTTATTTTTTTAAATATGTTTTATTATTCCTTTATTTAATTATGTTATTTTTTTTAATTCTAAAACATGTATGAGAAAAAAGATAAAATTATAAATTTAAATCTAAAAATCCATATTAACTTGAGGTATAAATAATAGTAGGGTTCTGAACCAATCTAGTTTTGGCCCTATAAGGTATTTCCAAACTTTTGTTGGGTGGCAACTCCTACCTTGTGGTGCCCAACTCACTTTTTCTAGGCTAATTGAATAGAAATGGCTAAGGATTCCTCTAATTTCCTTATTGTCTTTGGTTGTTTTAGTTTGACCGACCTCGAAAAGGAAGGGATGTGAACAATAGGCTAAAGCTCAAAACTTGACACTAATTCTAATGGGTTTTAGGGGTGAATCCCTTATGGTATGGACTGATTCACTTTTTTGGAATTTGATGATAGCCAGAGATAGGCCCAAACAATAAGGCAAGAAACCTAAAACCATAGTCTATACGAAACATCATGATTCAAGTTCGCATAGACTAACATAAAATCGGCCTAGAGAAATAGAGCACATGACGCATGGTCCAAATGGAGAAACCAAAGACATGGTTTGCATGGACCTATAAACCCTGAACTAATATCTACATAGACCTTTCACTGATAAGTTCAAAGAAATTAATTTTCCTATTTCGACCCTAATTTCTAATCCTACTAAAAATTCCTTCCTTATGAATGGAAGAACGATCTAAAAACCCTATACATACTACTTCCATTAATATATTTTAGGATAGAAAAAAAAAAAAAAAGAATAACCCAAAAATTTTGCAAAGACTCAACTTATAGCTTGGTGTTAACTTTAAGGTAAGATCTAAGGCTTCCTTCTTTCTTCATCTCTATTCATTCTATTTATATCTTTTCTTTAACTAAGGATCTCCTAGGATTAATCCACATCTGAGGTGATTCTATGCAATCCCTATGTCAATTATAGGAGTAGGTTAATGTTTTAAATTATTTACGTCATATTTAATTACTTGTTAGAAAATTGTAATCCCACATACCTTCTGGAACTGGCAATTAAATTCAAATGGACTTATTTTGTTAAATGCTAATATTTGCATAGACTAATTTTATTAATAAGTGTATGATGTGTGGTTCATATAGAATATTGTTCAATAATTATTTTATTTTCATCTTATGTACTTTGTTTTAACACAGTCTATTACATGTTATTATTTTTCATTTATTCTTTTTAATGTCATATAATCATTTTAAACCATAATGTGCATATCCTTAATATTCTAAAATTAATGTTCAGTCTGCATAGACTCCCTTTCACAAGGAGTGTAATCTATACATATATGCGTTTTATTATTGTGTTTCATGTAGTAATCAAGATACACTCCCTTTGATGAGGAGTGTAGTTCATGCGTACACATGTTTTGAATTGTAGTTCACATTTAGTAGTTATCCTTTTCATGGTTAACTACTTCAATCATTTTCTCATTCATAACAATTATTTGTTCATATTCCATAATTATTTATATCAACTTGTATATTTGTTACACATGTTGTTATCATTCTATTTAGTTCTGTTTTTCAGTCCTTATAGACCTTGGTTGGATTTTCTAACCATTTTCTATCGAGTTGTTTAAGATTGACCACCTATGCAAGATATGATGTCCAGATAGACACATCAATTGTGACATCTTATAGTCTGTACAATCATAAATTGAGGTCTATATCTTATCTGCATGAACTTGTCGATGCAAAAATCAGACTAATTGTTTATTCCTTATTTGCTTATTTGGTTTTTGTGTCCTAATAGATAGATTAACAACATGTTCTTTTCGTAAAAACCCTAACCTCACATCAATGATTTTTTTATAAAATTAATTAGTGTTTTAGTAATAAAATGATTTTCAATTTTCCTTAAACAAAGTCACATAAAAATGTATTTTTATAAAGGTTAATCTCTAGAGATAAGAGTTGGGCAATTATTGCTAATTCATATGAAATTACGGGTAGTTGTCAGGTCAAATAACCTTTAATAAATGACATAATTTATGGAATGCTTAATTCAAATTTATGTTTTGTTGTATATTTTAGATATTGCAACTTATTTTCTCTATTGAAAAGGTGACATGTATGCTTTTAACTAAAATGCTTACTTGCATGATACAGGATTGATAAATGTTAGAATATAAAGGAAGGTATATTATTAAGGCATAAATATGATATGATTCCAAACCTTTCTTGGCAAAAGATCAGTGCTCCTAGTATAAAATTAGGTTGTAACTCGAAACACTAGTCACCTTGTCCCTATTGTCAAAAAACCTACAAATACATTTTAGGTTGTGACACCCCTTACCTGATCCAGTTATTGGACCTGAATAAGGAATACACACACAAATGTGTTATTAAACATATCTTGTTTACCTTTACATGAAAATATAAATTAATTAAAACCTTTTTTAAACCATGTTTGATTTTAAATTAAAGTCTAAAAAATTTGATTCGTAAATCAGTTAAAGTCCTTCCAACATGTTATATTCATTTTGGAATCCTCATGCCAAAAATTCGACAGCATATTTGTTGTACTGGTGCTCTTTCCTAAAATGAATAGTAACCTACATATGAAAACAACACTTTGATATTTCAAACATCTCATTTTTAACATCATTTTGGTCCTCATAACCATCCATAACTACTTAGCATCTCAACATCAAAAAATATTTTCAAATAAACATTAAAATACAGCTTGAAACCTATTTAATTAGTTACAAAACAATAATATTTCAGATTAAACCCAATCCCTCTTACGTTACATAAACGTGACATCTAACCAATTACATCACATTAATAATATATATAAATCAACAAAATATGCAAAAAGTACCATTCTTTTGAACTGTAACAAACTCGAGGCTTTGACTCTAATCTAGTTTTTAACCTACACATCATAAATATAATAATACGATAAGCAAAATATGCTTGGTGGTGTAATTAAGGAAATTTAAGGTGCTTATGCATCCTCAAGCATATGTATGAAATGGCAATTAAATGCATATGGCTATGTACTTATATGCTTATATTACCTCATAGCAAAAGCAAGACATATAAGCATGCATCAACTTTATATATATAAAAGTTCATCATAATAACCACTTTTTTTCATGGTAAAAAATCAAATATCATATTAGCTAAGAATTTATTGAATTTAAGTAATTAATATCCCACACTTAAGTAAACTTTTATCTATAGTGGATAACAGGGCTATCAGGCCACCTAGGTTATTAGAACCACAGAAGTTCCCAAAATTGGACCTGAAGGATATTACTGAACTCAAAAGTCATTACCGAACCCAATAGTCATTATCTATACCTGTAGGTAACTAAAAGACATTAAAGTGTCCTAGAAGTTACTAAACCCCTAGTTGATCAGCCAACATATCCAATCCAGGTTCTTAACTAGCATGGGCTAATCAAAACATTTTAGTTTTCTTGTTTAACTAAATTAGATATCTTAATTAAATCAAATAAGGTTGTTAGGCCAACATGTGACCAACTATGAAATAATATCTATTATTCTCATCCTAACTATACACATCTAACATGTCATAATCATTAACCAATTATGACATCAACATATTTTTGCCCATATGCATGTTCTCATAATGCAAGTATGCTATATTAGGCATACTTTCCAATAACAATCAACACCTTATGGCTTTAGCATAATTTGGCCAAAATATATCTATTAAACCATTATCACATAAAGTCAAAATAAGCATATTTATTCAACTACATTACATAATCAATACCATATATATAATGGAATCAAAACATTCACTTAAGCATTTATTTAACGACCATCCACATATGCACTAATATTATAGGCAATTTAACAATCTAGCACATGCACACACACTTATCTCCATTATCAAACTTAACACACCAATATATTGCAAAATGTTACAAACATAGTGTTCTATGTACTTCATACTATTAATTGTCCATATATATATCATCAACAAACATGCTTCCAAGGCATTCAACCATTTAGCCATCCACTAACCTAAAAACACAGATTTATTTATGGCTCAATTTTATAACACAAAGCTAACATTCCATCAATTATCTTCACTTAAGCTAATAGTAACAACTAAGCATGAAATTTTCATCACAAACATACATGCCTAACTTATGGCATTTTTAACCTAAAGTACACACACACATCGTGCATTCAATCATTATTCATAGCATTTATTTTTACTTAATAAAACCAATAAATAACAGTAAGATACATAAATACATCAATTAAGCTAGAATTCAACATTTCCATAATCAATACACACACACAAAAATGCACAAACACATATTAGATATTTGAAATAACACATACAATAAGTCTAAAAGATTATTTCAAGTCCGCTCCTGCCATCTCCTTTTATAACGACCTAAAAATCTCGACTTTTATGAATAGTACTTTCTTAGGATGAATAATGTTCTTGAGACCTAGGATACACTAAAGCTACTGGATAAAGCTATTAATCATAAAACAATTTTAGGTAAAGTTTGAAAGCAATCAAAAGTTATTTGGTTGGTTAAAAATGCTATGAACGTTTTTATCTCAATGTCTTATGAATAGTGATAAAGGCAAAGCTTAACTGTAAAATATTTTAAAAGTTGTTCAAAAAATTATGAGATTAATATAACTTGATACTCAAAAATTCTACGAGTCTATTAGTTTTGGAATTGGAATTTTTAGAGGTCTAAAAGTATTTTATTTAAATATCAGGTAACATAAAAATTACATATTAATTCAGTTTTTTGTAAGTTCTAGTTTCTAGAGGGTTATGAGGCTTAAATTAACTTAATATTTCATTATTAAATGAGATTAATTAGAGTTAAAAAGTGAGGAGAAAATTTGGGAAAAATATACGCTTAAAATGAATTTTTACCTAAAACTATAAATAGTCAACTTTAGTCATTTTTTTGTCAAACAAAAAAAAATCACTCTCCCTTTATGTTATGTTATTAGCCACAAGAAGGAAAATCTTTCATTTGTGGCCTTTACTTCACCCTTTAACTCTAATTTCTCTCATCTAACATAAAGATTTGAGTCCCTATAGCCTCTAGATGCTATTTCAAGTGGGATTCTCAAAGAAAATTGAAGCAAATTGCCCAATTTTTAGCTTAGTGAATAGTGCTCATTTTTAGTTCGAGTAAGAATTTTTGAAACCTGACATTTTCTTCATCTACTTAAGGTTCCTAAAAGTTATTTTGTGTAGTTGTTTATAGTGTTTGATGCCTGTATGATTTTATAAGAATTTTTATAAATTGAATTTGTAATGGGCAGTTAACAAAATTGAATGGGATCATGATAAAAGGAAAGTGAAGGCCTAAATGAGCTCCATGGTGCATTTTAAACATGTTAAGTATGTTTAATTAATCTAAATTGTGCAATTTTTATATGCCCTAGCTTATGTCAATGTATGTATTTGTAGGCTTATGAAAAAATTCTTATGTATATGATTAATAGGCATGCAAATTATTATTCTTTTATGAGATATAATATGTATGTATGTAAAATGATTGAAGAATATATGAATGTGTGTGATTAGGCATGATAGTCAAATGGCCAAGAGAGGTGTGAGTGTGTGTTTATGTGATAATGTGAATGTAAATACTCACATATTGATATAGAATGATAATTTATGATTTATGACCATGCGATATGATTGATTAAGATGGAACTACACCATGAATTATGGGTGTGTGTTGCCTATGTTTGAATGGCCATTAAAGCATACTTATGGGTACATGATAAATAATACATGTGAATAAGCATAATTGTTGGCTTATGAATGTATTTATACAATATAGAGCATGAGAGGAACCATGAAGAATCATGTATATATGTATGAATATATGTGTGAATGTATTATATATGCATGTTTGTATGTAATTATGCATTATAATAGTTGAATGCTAAACCTTGTGCATCCATGGCTTAATGATATGATATTAATATGAGACTTGGCATGGTATAAGATAAAAGCAT
>CANXYI010045124.1:0-14125 GCA_948208565.1 Hura crepitans
ACTTTTTTTTAGCTTTAGCTATAAGAGAAATTGGAGCTAATTGTTCCACCACCTAAAAAACTTTGGGCGAAGTATGGCTCCTACCACTATTGCGAGAGAAAGCATCATGAAGTGTGACTCCCTTGATCAGTGGCTCTCATGGCATGACACAGTCACCCGAGTGCGCTAGAGATATCCCTGGTGGAAGATTAGTCACTTTTCCCTATCTTGTCATGCGAGTTATGTACCTTTGATTGGATTGAGGCATGCTACTTTTTACAGCCCTTCACACATCTTGTGATAGTTTGGTTTGGTATAAAGGATACCTGCTGAGCCTCTCAAGTTTTGCAGTGGCCTTCTGACCCGTCACTTTTTACGCTATTTTCTTGACTTATGGGAGAAACATGCCATCTTAAGGGATGTGCCTGATTACACAATCAACACCATTTATACAGATGATTCCTATAACAAATGGATTTTAAGTGATGCTAAAGACAATAGACTGTTATCACTAAAAAGGAAATTTACAGACAATACTTCTAGCTTTGAAAAGAAGCAATGTGCATAGAATTCATTTATTTGTATAATCCTTTTTTGAATGGTAATTTGCATGTTAGTGATCAAAACTAAAGCATTTTTGTCATTGATTGAATTTAAAACTGAGCTAAGTAATCTTGGTGAATGTATTAATTTGTATTGATAGCACTGTCATTACCAACTAGCCTCGAAAGGTTTTCTCGATTAGCCATTTTCTCTCTGATCCCTTAACTTTTGCATGAAGTGCTTTGTGAGGTTTTCTCCTCATCGGGGTATCCTAACTTTTGCCTAAGCCGCCCTATTCGGGTTTTCAGCTTAACAAACTTTTTTTTAGCAGAAGTATTTCTTCAACCCGTCTGCATTGATTAGTTCTAAAAATTCATTACCCTCCAAATTCGAGATTTTGATGCCCCTAAGCTTAAGTACTTTCCTGACTATGTAAGGACCTTTCTAATTAGGTTTAAAATTTCCCCTAGGGTTGGACAGTAATGGCCTAACTTGCTTGAGTACCAAATCACCTTCTTTTATGAATCTGGGCTTTACCTTCTTATTGTAGGCTCTTGCAATTCTTTTCTAGTATAGTTACATGTGATAGAGTGCCTTGAGCTGCTTTTCATCTATTAGTGCCTGTTGATCGTATCTGTTTCTGACCTATTCTACTTCGAGTATGTTTACCTCTAGTACTACCCTTAAAGAGGGTATCTCTACCTCGATTGGTAGTACTGCTTCCATGCCATACAATAGTGAATAAGGTGTGGCTTGGGTGGATGTCCTATCATTTTGTACCCCCATAACATGTATGGTAGCATGTCTACCCAATCTTTATAGGTGACGGTTATCTTCTGCATAATTTTCTTGACATTTTTATTAGTAGCTTCTACCGCTCCATTAGCTTGTGGTCTATATGGCAAAGACTTATGGTGTTGAATTCCATACTTTTAAAGAAGTTACCTGGTCTCTCTCTGAAACTGCACTCCGTTATCTGAAATAATCTGCTGTGGCAAGCCATACCTATAAATAATATTTCTTTTAATAAATTTCCCCATCTATCTTACCCCTAATTTATTGAAAGACTCAGCCTTTACCCACTTTGTGAAGTAATCGATTGCCACTGCTATGAACTTGTGCCCTCTAGCTATTGATGGCCTTATTTCTCCAATTATGTCGATCCCTCATGTTGAGAAAGGACATTGGGATGACAAACTAGTAAGTTCATTAGGCGATAAGTGACTCAAATTCTCGTACACCTGGCATTTGTGACACTTTTTATAAAGTCGCAATAATTTGACTCCATGGTCAACTAGTAGTATCCTAGTCTCATGATCTTTTTTGCTAGGTTTCTACCATTCATGTGTGGGCCACATACTCTCTCATATACTTCTTTGAGTACCCTTTGGGATTCTATCTCATCTACACACCTGAGTTGTATCCCGTTGATTTGCCTTTTGTATAGCATACCTTGAAATGAAATAAACTGAGTGGACAACTTTCGGAGTGCCTTTTTGTATTTTTCAGTTGCATTTTCAGGACATTCCCCCTTTTCTAAATAGGTCTGTATGTCATGATACCATGGTACTTGGGTGCAATTTTGCTCGATGGTAGAACTAACTATTCTAGTATAAGTGGGGTACCTTGTCTTACTGAAATACATTGGCTAGAACAAATCCCTCTTGGTAAGGGTCGATACTGACATTAAGGTGGCTAGAGCATTGACAACTTGGTTTTGTTCTCTAGGGATGTGGTGAAAAGTGCATTGATCAAATCCCTTAACAAAGTCTGTGAGAATTCTAATGTACTTGCCCAAGTTCTCATCTTTGACTTCCCATTCGCCCTTAACTTGTTGAATTACTAGCTTTGAGTCTTTGTAGACATCGACCACCTTTGCCCCCAATTAATATAGGGTTTCCAGACCATAAATGCATGCCTCATATTCAGCCATATTATTGGTGGCTGAAAACTCTAGTTTCTTTGCCAAGAACATTTGTCCACCTTTTGGACTGATGATTAATCCTCCTGTGCCTGCTCTTTTTTGGTTGACTGCTTCATCGAAAAACATTTTCCATCCTTCCTGACATATTACCCCTAAATGTTCATCTGGAAATTCGTACTCCTTCTGCTTTTCTTTGATAGGGTGAAAGGCTAGGAATTTAGCTATAGCTCATCCCTTAATGGTTTTGTTAGTAATATAGGAGACATCAAACTCCTAAAGAAGCAATATCCAATATCCTATCTTACATACTAGGGATGGAGCAAATTGTAAGTACCGAAGCGGGTCACATCTTACTACTGCTTCCACCTTGTAGGATTGAAAATAATGTCTTATTTGCCCAAATCATCCCCAAGCACATCTTCTCCACTTTTGTGTACTTCTGCTTATAGGGGAGTAGCTTCTTACTTAGGTAATAAACTACGTTTTCCATTCCGACTTCATCAGCTTGCGCGATTAATGCTCCCATTGATGACTTTTCCACTACAAGGTACAAGATTAAAGGCTTGCCTAGTTTTGGAGGTCTTAAGATTGGCAAGTTAACCAGGTACTTCTTTATGGATAGAAATGCTTTCTCACAGTCACTATTCCATTCCTTTGGTTGGCCTTTGCATAGCAGGTTGAATATGGGTTCACACACCGTCATGAGTTTGGATATGAACATGCTAATGTACTGAATCTTGCCTAGGAATCCCCTTACTTCTTTCTCAAACTATGGCATAGACATGTCTAAAATGGCTTTTACCTTATCTGGGTCAACTTCAATCCCCCTCTTACTTACTATGAATCTTAGCAACTTCCCTGATGTGACTTCGAAGATGCACTTCTTAGGGTTAAGCCTCATATTAAACTGGTCTAGCCTTTGGAAAAATTTCTCTAATGCTTTGAAATGCCCTTCTCTTTCTATGGATTTCACCATCATGTCATCTACATACACCTCAACTTCCTTATGCATCATGTCATGAAATAGCTTGATGGCCATTCGTTGATACGTTGCCCTAGCATTCTTTAGTCCGAATGGCATAACTTTGTAACAATAGGTACCCCATTCTATTATGAAAGCCATTTTACACTTGTCAATTACCTTCATTAGGATCTAATTATATCAAAAAAACCTATTAATAAATGAGTACATGGTGGCCATAGCTATACTATCGACTGGCACATCTATATGCAGAAGGGGAAAGTCATCTTTTGGACATGCCTTGTTTAGGTCACGGTAATCCATGCACATTCTAACCCTACCATCCTTCTTGGGTACTAGTACTATATTGGTAAGCCACATGGGGAATACTATTTCATTAATGAATTTTGCATCGAGCAACTTAACTACTTCTTTCACTTTCTTCACCCATTCAGGTCTCATCCTCTTGAGCTTCTGTCGTACTGAGGCAATGTGGTTATGCATTGGTATGGCATGCTCTATGATTTCTCTATTGATACCCGACATGTCATTATAGTTTCAAGCAAAAATCCTTTCATATTTTTTCAGTAATCTCTTGAATTTTTCTCTTTCTTCAATAGTAGTATCATAGGCAATTAATACATTATTTGGCTGTTTAATGGTTCCAAGATTAAAAGGATTAGTCTTAATGCAATTAATGTCAAAAATGCTCATGTAATGATCATGTGGATACATATTACCATCAAGAGAAAGATCATACAAATAAGCAAATTCATCGTTCACTTTATTAGAAAGATAATTGTTTGCCTCAAAGAGGTCACAAAGGTACAATTCATCAGTAAATAAATTAGCATCTTGCAATTCAGGCATGTCCTCAAAAATGACATAGTAGACTTCTTTATCCACTGATGGCTTTGGAAAAACTTCTTCTATCTAGTGCACTTAAGTGAGATGTCCTGTCTCTCAATCCACCATATCAGTGAATATTTCAAACCTTGGTTTGTATCATCCTTCTAGTATCATAGGCTTTAGAGTTCCATCATATTTAGTACCATTTTGCTTAATAAAGTAGTTTTGAAGTGAATTGCCTTTCTTCGGCTTACTATCTTTGCTTGGATCATAACCCAACCCTTTAGTGTCCTTCTGGGTGTGTGATTGAAGAGGCTCAGTGATACCTTACAGGCTCTTTCCTAAACTAGCTCCTAGAAAGAAATCCATTTGCTTCATTATTTTAGATACAGTTGGATCCATGTAATCCTCATAAATTCCCGCGATGTGAAACCCATTGAAAGGCTAGTTGGTGATAGCCAAAGTAGAGATAGCATGATCAACTTTAGCCTTTATAATAATGATGTTGCCTTCATGTGGGAACTTAATCATCTAATGGAGAGTAGAGGGAACTCCCCCTCATTTATAGAACCAAGGTCTTCTTAATAGGATCAAGAATGTGGCTAGTATATGAATCATTATGAATTCGACCTCATCCACGATTGGTCTAGCTTGGACTTTAACCATAAAGGACCCTTCTGCTTGTCTCCTAATGTCATCATAAGCTTTTACAGTAATACTAAAAGGTAATAGATCTTCTTTCTTGATCCCTAAACCAGCTAAAATTTTTGCGGGACAAATATAAAAGGAAGAACCGTTATCCACCATGGTGCATCCCATTCTTTTCCCGTTTATCTTAGCTTTGATAAAAAGAGGTTGATTATATTCCTTTCCTTCCAGAGGTAGGTCCATATCTGAAAATGTAATGAGGCCTGTGTTGCTTGTTTTCATTACTTTCACCAATTCATCTAGTGTGGTGGTTGTAGAGATCGTAACCTGACTTAAGGCTTCGACCACTTTTTGCCTATGGTCCTTGGAGGATATTAACAAATCCTAAATACTAATGTTAGACTAAGTTTTCTTAAACTATTTCAACACCTCATTATGCTAGTTCGTTCTAGGTTTAGGTTCTTTTTTCGGTAAGATCTGACCATTCTTCTTTACTCTCTCCACCATTTCTCCCTCAACCCATATTTGCTCTGTCTTACGCTCTTTGAAAATCCTCATCAGAGGATTCATCCTAAAAACTCTTGCTCTCCCCGGCCTCATTGTCACTCTCATTATCCTAAAAGCCAGTCATTAGGATGGATTCACTCACCCTCACTCTTATTGCTATGTCTAGATCGGACCCATAAATTTCCCTCAAGACATACTCTTCGGGTAATTTGGACTTAAAGAGGCATGATGTGTGGTGTTTTGGCAATGGGTTCGATGAGGTTTCTAGATCAAGAATCTGTTTTGAATCTATGAGGTCCTAAATAGCCTTTCTAAGGACCTTATAGTTGTCAGTAAGATGTCCTATTCTCTGATTATAAGCACAATACTGATCATGCCTATGATTTGGAGGAAGTGTTCCAGTAAATGGCTAATGAGGTAGTGGTTGCAATTTCCCTTCTTTAGTGAGCTTTTTTAGGCACCACGAGAGAGACTTACCCAAGTTTGAGTACCTACGACCTTGAACTGCATGTACTTCGACAGTTTTGGTGGTATTACCAGTATTGCCACTTATAAACGTAGGGTTATTATTGGATCTCTTGTAACCCTTATTTTGATACCCAGCTTCTAGGTCAATGGCAATATCTTTCAACTGCTCCTAAGTGGTAATACCTTTGGTAGTAAGCCCATTGTTTATATAGCTATTAGCATTCCTGATAAACATTTTGATCTGATTTATGCCTTCAAGCTTGTTTTGCATCTTCAAAATCTTCTCCCTCCACCTTTAGAGATAGTCAGAAAAACTCTTGTTAGGCCTTTGTTTTATCAATTCTAGATCTTTCAGAGTGATATTAACACTGGCGTTGTTAGCATACTGCTTATTGAATGCCCTTGCCAGTTCATTCCAATCCTCCTTAACCTTTCTCTTTTAGTAGTGGTACCAGTCAAGAGCTTGACCCATAAGAGACATACTGAGTAAGTTCATAATCTGCCCTTCTATGAGGTGAGTGGCCCTCATGGCTATTATATACTGCTTTAGGTGGGTACGAGGGTTTATGGTTCTATCAAACTAGCTCAAGTCGAGCATTTTGAACTTGTGGGGCATACAGTGATCAGGCCTTAGATTGATATCATCCTAGTCAATATCCCTACCCTTAGTCACCAGTCGGGACATAGCTTCCATCTTCTCATTCAACTTCTTCCACTGTTCATTCTTAGGCACTTCAGGAGGAGGTACCTTGTTGCAGGCCTTCACTACTTATGGTATCTCATCATCAAATGACTGGTCATCCTTAGGTGCACTCGCTATTTCTTTTCCTTTATTGGTCTTAGAAGTTTGCCTTACCTCTTGAGTGTTCTACATGTGGGATAGGGCATTGGTCATCTGTGACATTATCTTCCTTTCCATCTTAGCCATAGCCTTCATGAACATAGCCTTAGTCATATATTCATCAGAAGACATGTTTCCTCTCCTACATTGAATATGTATTTTTATGCTAACTCTACTGAGGCACTTGGCAACTCTCTTCCATTGAGCAGTGAGTGAAGGATCAATGATAGCTGTATAAAAGAAAAGGTTAGACATAATGCATGTGTAAGATGCATGATGTGCAGATGCATGTTTATGATATGTCAAAGGATAAACACAAACAATAGTCCTTCCAACCTTATTACTCCCACACTCGTGGTCTTAGTCATTCTTCCTAGGTGAGCTTATCTGAGCATCATTAGGGGATGCATAGGTTCAAAAATGGGCTTAGTTAGGCCTAATAACCTCTTGTATTTAAAGCGCAATTGAAGGTGATGACCTTAAGACATTTATATCTTATTCAATGTGAAATTAGGGTGGCCTATCCCAGACAAGAAGGCACAATAGGCTTGCCCCCACTTCAAATAAGGCTAAATGTAATTAGGTCCACATAGCAATCATAAATGCAATTGCACATACTTAGGGTCATACAACCTAGGGGAAGTTGTTAAGCTTGACTACATGGGCTCATTATTTTGGTCAAAAGGCTTATAGGCTCCCACAAGTAAAGGTCCCTCTTAACTAGTCTTTCCAATCAAGGATAATAGCGACCAATTAGTTCACCTTTTCATATACTCGAAGGTATGAGGCTTATGAGTGATGGATATGCTAGCACTTTTTTATTCTTGAATGAAAAATGGAGTCATAGTTCACAACACCATCCAAGGTAAAAAGGACATAGTTTATATAGGATGCAATGCATGGGATTGATAAAAATTAGAATATTTAGATGACATATTATTTGGGCACTTTCAGATTAAAATTTCTCAGTCCCCAATGGAGTCGCCACTGTAAAGATTATGATATTTTTACCAGGGATGAGAGTGGTTAGTGGAGTCACCACCTGACCTTTACACCTAGACCTCTGATCTTCTATACCAGAAAGGTTCAAAATTTTAGATCTTATCCATGCCCTAATAATATGTTGTCCATATATATTGTAATGTTTATCAATCCCTTATCATTCAAGCATGTATTTGTATTTAGAGTATATATGTCACCTTTGCATGTATGGATGTAAATTATAGTATTTAAGGTATACAATAATGTCTATTATACATCCAAAAAGTGGGTTATTGATTGATCATCATTTGACCTAACAATTACCCGTAATTCCATAGGAATTGGCGGTAATTGCCTAACTCCCATCTCTAGGAGATTAGCCTTTATTAAAATACATTTTCTATGTGACTTTTGATTAAGA
The DNA here is from genome assembly GCA_948208565.1 of Hura crepitans. Classification (NCBI taxonomy): domain Eukaryota; kingdom Viridiplantae; phylum Streptophyta; class Magnoliopsida; order Malpighiales; family Euphorbiaceae; genus Hura; species Hura crepitans. The sequence continues at coordinate 8,123 of CANXYI010045124.1, forward strand.
AAATACAAATCCATTTTGTTAGAAAACACGAATTAATTATGTATAAAATAATTTACTATGAAAGTTAGGTTTTAAAGTGTAAAACAAGTTATTTACTAGCTATTACAACCCAAATGGAAGCAAATAAGTTCAACTAGCACAAAGCCAAAGGAATAAGCTAAGGTCTTAAAACTAGCTCTCTTCAACGTCGTCAGGTTCATGCAGATATAGAAGGTAATGATAGTTAGTTTGTGCAGACTTAGCCAAGGGAAAATTAGGTTTGTCTCATACTTCCACTCCAGTGTAACACCCAATCAACAACTCAAAAAATAGTAAAGTTAGACAATTAGATATGAGCCATTAGCACATGAATAAACATAGAAATTGCAAACACATTCATCATAGACATACTATAGATTATAAATCACAACAACAAGACATAGTGAAGAATCACCATATGAACTACCATTCATAAGTCCATGTAAATGTGTAACCCTCGTGACAGGGGGTCTATGCAGACTACTAAACCTACCTATCGTGCATGTAGCAAGGCCATGTGAACTAACACAAATACTTGTCTTCAAAGATACTAGGTCCGTGTGGACTTAATTTCGCATAGGATTAGATTTGTACAATAGAATTAATTCCTTAAGACAAGTCTAATATTGATTTTAGGCATTAGATTCACAATTCACATGTCTAATATGATTAACCTACTCATCATCAATTGTAATGGGGATAACAAAGGATCACCTTATAAATTGATCATCTCAGAGATCATTGGCTCATAAAACTATAAAAAACTCATTTATGGACCTCAGATATTACCTGTATAAAGGGATCTCTTTGAACACTAGCATAAAAGACCTTTTGATGCACATAGGGATGATTGAAATCTTCCTTGTAACAAGTCTTAACAAGCTTCAATTCTCCCTGCGAATAGAATGGTTGCAAGTATGGTATTTTTTATCTATTTTTCTGAACCCCCCTCTTTCTATGAAGAGAAGTATTTATATTTATTTTCTATGTTTTTCTTTCTATATCCTTTTATCAGGAGGAAGTCCTAATCCCTTTGGGATTTCGGCCCTTGGACTAAATAGGCAATATTTAAATTCGGAGTCTATTTTTATTAGTAAGTTCATGTAGACTTATTCTTGATGGTTTGTACGAACTAAGGCTTCCGAAATGATGGTTTGTGGTCTTCATGGGTAGAGTTCTGACCTACTTCTATGGTTAGTCCATGTGGATTAAGTATTTAAGGATGTTGGTCCATGTAGACTTAGGTCTCGAAGGCTTTTTGTGCTGTGCTTAAAAAGTCCATCTCTGGCTATCATCATTGGTCAAGGTGGGGTGTTTACAATGAAGCTATTTTTGACATAGTTGTAGAAAATTAGGGAAGGTAAATAAATTCAATTATGACATGTTTGGTATCCACTATCAATTGTTTTGAAGAAGGTGGAAAGAATTTTGATATAGGTTAAGAGAAGTCAAGTCAAGGTGGAGAATTATTGTGTGACTCTGTAATGCCCTAAAATAATTAGCAAAAATCTATTTATGGTAACAAAGGCTAAAATGGTAATTTCACAGTTTTGAAGGATATGTATAATAAAGAGATAAAATGATTTTTGGATAAAGGATTAAATATGTAATCGTGGAATCACAAAAGGCTTAAATAGCATTTTATCTTGAAGAAATGTAGCTATTGAATATGTGCCAAGAGTGAAATCTTGGTTATCATTCTACATATATAAATAGCAAAATAAGCAATTAAAAGGAAAAGAAAAATTAATGTTCTTCTTCTTTCTTACCACTGCTCATCTCAGTCAAGGTTATTCTACACATTTTGGCTACATATTCATTAAGATAACGTGTTTCTACTTTATCTTCTTCATCATTTCCTTGATCATGGCTGCCAATCTATATATGATTGTTGTTCTTGTGAATTGGGTTGTTGTTCATGTTAAAAAAGAGGAAAGAGGAGAATCTTCAAGGGGCAAATCAAAAGGGAAAAAGGTTGTTAAGGCTTAGAGTGGATTCCTAAGCATCCCTTAGTGATTTCTAGAGTATGTGCATAAATTATTTCATGATTATCTATTGTGATTTTGATGGAATTGTAGTTTAAGGTTCTTGTCTCCATTTTACTGACATTATTGAATTTTAAGATGAAATTAATGTTGAATTCTATGATTTTTTATGTGTAAAATGCCCTAGAATCTATCTATCATTAGAATTCAATTGGTGATGAAAATTGCATAAATTGGAGTTGATTGAATGTGTTTTTGTTGCAAAACTTGCATGAAAACCATATTTTAGAATTACAGGTATATAGGCCACATAGGTGTGACCCCTTACAAGTTTTTATATAACTACTGGAAAATTGAGGGCCTCTGGGTCTCACGGCCATGACCCCTTATCAATGGCTTGAACATAAAGATTTTAAAACCTTTATTACTTACTTTTAAAAAGGGTTTAAAAGGGCATTTAACACTAATAATTTTTACATTATTTTGGCATAAATATTAACTACTTTATTTACAAAATTACATGAATTCTCATGACTACATAGATGAATATTAAATAAAAAATGAAGGTAATTGTTAAGTGCATGAAACTATTGATTATCTTTTGAATTGTGTTTCAATCCTAGGTTGGCTATCTCAAAACTAACACTGAACACTATAGTGGATATTTCTATTCAACCTGAGACATTATCTTAAATGATAATCTTAATTATCTATGTAGATTATGAGATATCATGAAAAGTGATATTGTTAAACATTGAGTGTTTACTTAAAATGTTAAGTACACCATGAGGCATTTACAATATGTTTATAAGGCATGTTATTTGACTATGTCATACAAGTTTCTAATTGTATATTACTAGATGCATGTTAAATGTAACATACAATCAATAATGTGAACCTATTAAGCTTCTAAGCTTATGAGATTATATTATGATATTGTGAAAGTGGCCTTGACATGGCATATCATGTATGAACATGATAAATGGAATATAATAACCAAATGGAAGCCCATGTATTTTTAGACTTGCAATAGTGTTTGGATAGTGGGCATGCCAATAAGGAATAGCAGTGCTACATATACATATTTGGCACCTCAATGGCATCATTGTAGTAGGTGCAGCCACATAAGTCCCGAGGATGTTGTACAATTAATTTATTTAGTGGGCATAATTGTGTAAGTCCCGAGGACACTGTACAACTATATATTGTATAGGCATGACCATATAAGCTTAAAGAGTACTATGTAACTGATTTCATTATGTAATGTCACGAAAATGTTAACTTTTGTAAATAGTACTTCTTGGGATGAATAATGTTTCTCGAAACCCAAGTCACATTGTTTAGACCAACGAGAACTATTAATCATAAAATAATTTCAGGCAAAGTTTGAGGCCAATCCGAAGTCATTTTTAGATGGTTAAAAGTGCAAAAGAAGATTTTACAGTAATGTCACGTGAATAGTGACCTAGTTTTAACTAAATCGTAAAATATTCAATTTTTGCTTAAAAAATTTTAGGATTGATACAACCTGATACTTAAAAATTCCAAATAGTCCAATGGCATTGGAATCAAAATTTTAAACATCAAGAAATATTTTTACTAAAAATTGGGTTAAGTTTACAAGTTAAATTTTATCAGATTTTCTTATTTTTTGAGCCTGAAATTTTATAGGTTTATGGAATACAAATTACATGATTTTTAGGTTTTAAATTGAGGAAATTAAAAGATGGAAAAGGGGCAATAATAGAAGAAAGAGGGAGAGAGAATTAATTTAACTAAATTGGCACCCATATATAAGTCAAACTCTTTTTATTTTGGTTTAATGTTGCAATAGTGCCATATCCTCTCCCTTTCCTTCTTCTTTATGGCTGACGCCACTTTCCATCACCCTTCCCCCATCTTTTCTTCTTCTTCCTTTAAATTACTCCCTTAAATCATGATCCAAGCTATTAGAACAAACCAAAATGACCTTTAGATAGTGTTTGTGGCTTAAGGTTCAAAGTAAATAAAGAGATTTTGTGATTTTTCTACTTTGACGAATAGTAATTAAATTTCAATCAGGTAAGAGTTTTCACAAACCTACATTTTTCTTATATTCTACGAGTGCTTAAGAGTGTCTTTCTAAGATCTTAATTTTTGGATGTATATATAATTTATTAAGCATTTTCTAAATTGAGCATATTTGTATTTGTAGATGAAAATGCAACCCGAGCATCTAAGGGAAAAGAGAAGGTTTAAACAAGTCTTAAAATTGTATTATAACCTATTTTGGTATATGTATTCACCTTAATATGTGATTTCATTATTTGTTTGAGCATTAAATGTGATTTATGCATTATGAAATAATGAATGTTATATAATGAATGTGATTTATGATGGAAGCTTATTTAGAATAACATGTATATATGATTTAAAGCATGATGTGAGTTTGAAATAGATGTGTAATGGTGTGTATAGGTGGAGGCTAAATGCCTCGTATGAGTTGTTTGTATGTATGTGGCTTATGTAAATAAGAATATGCATGTTTTTCTTGGTTTTATTATTATGTACATGCTATGGATGGAAATGTGTTATAAATGATTTATATAGAATATGAAAAATTGATTATTTGAGTATGCCTAAGGAGGGGCCGAAATTGGTCTTTGATATATGTATGAGTTTTGTTGTGTGTGTTGGTTCATAAGCTTATTATAAGCTTAATAGACATTAATATTATGAGGACATGTTTATATTGGTTTGAGTGAACTTAAAAATCATGTTTAATATGTTGAGTTATTGTGTATATAGTTATGTAAGTATTCTTAAGTTTCCATATTATGGGTGTAAAGGTAATTTGAGTTTTTGCTTATGGAATGATAAGCTTTAATGGTTAAAATGAAGTCTATGTTCATGTATGTTATTGAGATATTGAACTTAAAAAGTATGCTATGAGCATATGTCATTTGTGCTTTATAAACTATTGATGTTGTTTATGTTTAAGCATATGATGAGCATGATTATGAGGCTAAAGGCTAAAATATGATAAGATATGGTACATAAATGTGTTCTTTTACTAAAAGAGAAAATAAAATGACTAAAATGATATTAATTTAAAATATTATAATTAATGAGTTTAATAATGCCCTATACGATTACGCAACCTAGATTGGATAGGTTAACCAGTCAACTAAGGAATGATAACAGCTGCTAGGATATTTACTAATATAATTTTAGCTTGTAGGCTATCTTTGACCTCAAGACATGGTTTTGGGCTTCAGGTTGTATATGATATTTAAGTTCAGATTTTAGACTATGGGTTCTATGCCTTGGATTTTAAATCTTGATTGATAACCTTCGAGTTTCATGTATAACCTGTAGATTAATGTGGCTTTGGGCCATATCCTGTGATCTAGTGTATGGACAATTGTCTCTTATGTATGGGCATATGTTAAACTATAGTACTAATTAAAATTGGTGGTAATATTAAATTGAGATTTGTGATGATTCTATTATTAAATTGGCTTATTTATGTGGTCTAAGGTTATAATTAATATTGTAGTTAATAAAAAGTTAATTATGGCTAAAATATGTGATGTTCTGAACTTCATAGTATTACTATATTGATATGTGTGCATTTTGAGATATATTTATATTATATTGGTAAAATTGCATACATGTTTTATTTTGGCCATATACTTGACAAATTTTATAAGCATGGATAATGTTGCATGTGTATATCATAATCATACATTAAGGTGAATACACCATTAAGTCAAAGCTTAACACATTATGTTATTTGTAGTTCGTAGGTAAAAAGGTAGCAAATTAAACTCAAAGCCTTGGAACCACAAGAGATTGTGAACACATTTGGGTATTTTATATCTCTTTTTGAGTAATTTTGTGATATATATAGTTAGATAGCACTCTTATGAAAAATGAGGGATTAGGCCTAATCTGTATTTTTGTAATTATGTTCTATAATTACTTATTAATAGATTTTTTAAAATTTCTTTAAAAGTAT
>CANXYI010045127.1:0-12112 GCA_948208565.1 Hura crepitans
AAGCCCATAAATGCTATAGGAGCATTAGTTATCCTAAATGACATCACTAGAAATTCATAATGTCCATACCTAATGTGGAAAGATGTCTTTAGAATGTCAGATTCCTTTATTTGGAGTTGATAATATCCGAATCTTAAGTCAATCTTGGAAAAGACACTGGACCCTTTTAGCTAGTCAAATAGATCATCAATTCTGGGTAGAGGGTATTTATTCTTGATGGTCACTTTATTGAGTTGTTTGTAATTTATGCATAGCCATAACGAGTCGTCCTTCTTCTTTACAAATAGCACTAGTGCTCTCTAAGGTGAGACATTGGGATTGATAAACCCTTTATTTAATAGCTCTTATAACTACTCTTTCAGTTCTTTCAGCTCTGTAGGCATAGTTTTATAAAGGGGCTATCAATATACGTGTTGTGCCTGGGTACACATCAGTAGCAAATTCTATTTCATCTTTAAGTGGCCATTTGGGAAGACATCAGGAAATTCTACCACTATTGGTATTTGACTGACATTAGGCCCTTTTTATTTGATGTCCCTACGTGTGCTAGGTATGCTTGATAGCCCTTTTGAATCAATTTCCTTATTGCTATTGCTGAAATCACATTAGATAGAAAGTCAGTTCTTTCACCCATTATTGCAATTTCCTCTCCTTCTACTATCTAGAGAGTAAGCCTCTTCTACTTATAGTCTACTATTGTATTATGTCTAGATTACTAGTCCATTCCCAATATGACATCAAATTCATTGAAGGGTAATTTAATCAATTTGGCAGGAAACACATGTCTTTAGACAACTAAAAAATAATCTATGTACATTTTGTTTATTATCACATGTTGCCCTATAGGGTTATTGACCATGATTTCAATATCTAGAGGTTCTGACTAGAGTCCTCTATCTTGGGTTACTATGGTGCATACGTAGGAGTGTGTGGACCTTGGGTCTACTGATACAAAAATAGATCAGTCAAAATCAAAATAGATGAGTTAAAAAAATAAAAGGTAATAGCAATCACATCTGAGGAATTTGTCTCTTCTCTGACCTGAATTGCATACTGACAAGCTAATACCCTCACCTTAGTCCTCTAGCTTACCTCTACCCAAAGCCTCTGACTAGTTCCTACCTTACCTACCTTATTCTCCCTCTAGCTCCTAGTTAGAGTAGGTGAAGAAGCTTAAAGCCTAGAAGAACCATTGGGGTTTGGTTTTAGTGGGTAGTCCTTTTAGTAGTGGCCTTTGGGGCCACATCAACACACTCTCCGAATCAACCTCTAGCATATACCTCCATGTCTTCTACCACAAGTTCCACATACTAGGAATGCACTCCTAGCTATGGAGACTAAAGCACTAGTGGCCGGCCTCTATTGCTGGCAAGGTCCAAACTACCCTACTAGCCCCGATCTCAAAGTAAGAACTAATCTCTATGTTGTGGACATGCTGGGGCCTCTCTTCTGCTTCTTACTGGGCTCTAGTGCTGAACTAGCCTAGCCCACTGTGAAGGACCTTTTCTTTTAAAATTTCTCCTGCCTCTCTTTAAGTATGTATTATATGGTGTATGCTACAGCAACAAGTGTAGAAAACTCAAAGATCTTGTTCACTGCTACCTAAAGTCAAATGTTTATATTAAGGCCTTTTTTAAACCTCATGTATCAATCCTTCTTTATGGGTATAATGGCCGCTGCATAACTACTAAGACTAGTAAATTCCTTCTTATACTCTGACACTAGCCTGCCCCTTTACTTCAAGTCTAAAAACTGCTGCCTTTTCTTCTCCAGGGAGCCCTCTGTGATATATTTCTTCTTAAACTCCTAGAAAAAGAACTCCTAGGTGATCTCTACTACTGGTTTCCTTTCTAAAACTATCTGCCACCAGTGGAACCCTTCTTCTTATAGTAGAGATGTGGCATAGATCAAGCTCTGTTCTGGCGTACACCTTAGCTACTCTAATATTCTTTTTATTCTTTCAAGCCAATACTCCATTATGGCTAAGTCATCTCAATCTATACCTAGGAAGTCAATCATCCCTATCTTTTTCATACATTCGAGATAGGTTTTCTAAAGGGCTTGTAGCACTGGTGCTTGCTATGGTGCTGGTGGTAGAAGAGGAGTAACAACAGTTGCAACTTATTTGAACACTTCTACCATCTGTTGTATTAAGGCCAATTATACTTATGTCGACTATATAGGTTGTGTTAGTGCTAGTTGTGCTATATCACTAGGTGTAAATGCTACTGAGCTTGCTAGCTCTTGTACAGTAATAGAGGCATGACTTTCTACCTCCTCCATACCAACATGTTATCTTTGGTCACTCATCTTCAATTTATATCAAGAAAGAGATATTAGCATTAAGGAGTGTAGTGTCATGTGAAGTATGTATGTATGTAAACCTATGGCACTCATATGCAACCTAGGAATGCCTAAATTAGGCTTTGATACCACTTAATGTGACACCCCTCACTTGACCCAATAGCCAAATTTGAATGAAAGATGGCACATTTTGACACCTCCTACCTAAACCGTTGCTAATCTAAGTAAAAGATGACACGTTAACCAATATTACCATTGTTTTCTCAAGACCCTATGGTACACACCTACATCATGAGCATCTGAGGCCCATGTATAGCTATAATCCCAAATTATGAACATCAACTGCATAAAATCCTGCTATTTCATTTTAATGAAAATCCAGTAGCATAACGGTTGTTCGATAATATTTCTCAAAATAATCCTTTGAAAAGAACACTTTTATAAAGTTTCCAAACTCAAACTCAACCACTTAGGTCCTCCTGACCCTCCAACATCATTAATCAATAGCACACACATAAGTCACAACATATATCACAATTACAACAAACATCATAATCTCATCATCATGCTATATTAGACATACACTACATAATAACAACATACTATTAGTATTTATCTCTTTAGTTTACATTAACATTGTGCTCATAACCTATACACATACATTTCTTTACTAGACCCACACCCCACTTATATACATATGAGTGCCACTAACTATATTTACATCACATAAAAAGATATATAACATTATACCAATTGGATGCTGTCTAGGTTACACTGCTATTTTGAGGCTGGACTAGAAGCTGGATCTATTTATGACCTATGCATTAAGAAAACACGGTGCACTAAGCATAATACTTAGTGGTGTATTTAATAAATATTCACAATCATGTACATGTAATCATGCCAAGCCTACAATTTCATGAAGTCAAGTCATATGGCAACTACATGATTCATATTAAGTCATTATGTTATCGTCATTTGTTAGTACCCGATTTTTGTCATTCAAGCATCCTAGTTCATTATGTGTAACTAGCATTATGTTTTGCGTATTTATTTACCATGTGCAAATTATAGGTAGATTATTTAAAACACTTGATTTATTTAATTATGGTCATTCTTGAATCTGATTTATCCAATTGAGTTACAATTATTTATTAACTTATCTGATTACGCACACGTAAGGATTTATGGTTCACTTATTATCTTTTATCTGACTTTTAACCCATATTTGATAGACATATATCCAAGTACTGGATATAGAGATCAAGTTGTGCAGTGGCCCACATTTTGGACTTTCCTGCTGCACCAGCTTGTCATGTGTAGTGATCCTATTAAACCTCTTGATGCTTGCACCTATTTAAGATTATGTGTGGTGGTTTGTGACACCCCTTACCCAGTCCGGTCACCAGCCGGTTGCCTAACATGACTAGGGTGTGTAACACATAACATGGTATCTGATCTCATTACATAAATCTTATTTACTAACATCTGATCATATACACTTTAATGTCAAAATGTAAATTTTTCAAAAACTTTTAAAAAACCAAGTTACATAGCCAATTTAGTAATCCTCATGCCAAAATTTTGGTAGCATAACAACTGTCTGGGCACTATCCCGAATATTTTTTCATATAACCTGTGTTGATAAAAACACTTCTATATATTTTTCTCAATCAAAACCTAACTTCGTGATCTCTCTTATCGCTCCAAATAAACATTCTCAACATCACTGTCTCAACCTCAAGAAGAGACATCAACATGTATTAAATTTTCCAAAATAGTTTAAAATACAATTTACAAACCATACATAAACTTAATTTACCAAACTTTACAATTTAGGCCCAAACCTAATTACATCCATACTAAGAGTGCCTTTCTATGTCTATACATTACATGACATAATTACATACATCAAAATGATACGAAAATAATGGCTTTCACTTCTGTGTTTGGATGTCTCGAGGCTTAGGCTCACTTATTCTTTTGACCTATGTATCACAAATAAAATGATGCGCTAAGCATTTCGCTTAGTGGTGAAATTGAATTAAATCATGCATGATGCCATATTATTAACAATTCCAATCAACATCCATAATTATTACCAAATACATATTCCATGATGCTTAAAATAATGCATAAGTAAGAAATAGTTAAATAATGATATAAAAATAACATAATTTGCATTTAATCTTAATTCATGCCATATACTTACAAGTATAGCAATGTCATTCATAAAGAGAATTCATTATCAATCTTTTATAATGTCATTATTATTCAATTTATAGTATCATTTTTACTTGCCCATATGATCAAAACACATGTCCTATAGATAATGGGGGTGGACAGTCAATACAACCTCTATGAACCTGAAGGTCTATATATAACATAGTTCTAAAGATCAAATATAACATGGCATGATAGCCATTACGACCATTTATGAATCCAAAGGTCTATCTATCAACGTAGATCTGAAGATCAAACATAACATAACATAACATGTTAGTGATTATGACCATTTATGAACTCGAAGTTCATCTACAACATAGATTCGAAGATCAAACATAAGGATGTCTTTGGGTTAGACTAACAGTGGACCCATAGACTAAAGTATGAAATAGCACCATAGTGCCTTAGCAACTGCTAACATACCCCTAGTTGATCAGTTAACCTATCCATCTATGTTGTTAAGCATATAGGCTATCTAGCATATTTCCTTTAATCTTATCAAGTCAAGTAAATTAAAAGTGGCTTTTACTTGTAATAATGTCAATAATTGACCATGTCATAAATTCAACATAATTATCATTTCACCATGATCATAAACATCATAATAAGGTAATATAAATTTTGATTTCTTAGTTATACATACTTATGGCGATATAAACTCAACTTTGACATATTCATACATAAAGTAACATTTACCATATTTGGCATCTCCTTTAGGTACATTAAATCTGTCACCCATACTTAAAACTCTTTAAGGCTATTCGGTCATATATAACATTTAAGTAACTCAATTTCATTCCTTTACATTAGCATGCTCAAAACATCATTCATTTAACATACCATAAGCATTAATCCAATCCTAACATTTCATAACATCAAAACATAATAATTATGGCATTTCAATAACCATTTTCTCCTTTAAATACAAAACACTATTATGCCTCCAAACTATCAACTTTTACATTAAACCATGGAATTTTAATGTATTAAACAGGACACACCAATACACACTTCCTCACATGACCATTCGGCCACCTAGATTACCAATAACAAATATGCCTAAATTCTTCATTTACAAACACACATAAGATCAATTCACATCAAATTATCATTAAACCATGTCACATATACTCAATAATTAAGTCATAAATGGAAGGGATTATTACATGGCCATTCAGCCAACATAGCAAATATACCATCTCTTTCAATTTCAATAATTCACACACCACACATATCCTTTTTACATTATATATGCTAATTAAAAGGTCATTTACTTAATTAACTCATTAAATTCATTAATTACTAATTTACATACACATTTAATATTATGAAAAATATAAGCATTATTAAATATTCATGATATAAGTCGATTTCACGTACCAAAATGATCTCAATGCAACCCTTAGGACTGCTCACACCTTTATTTTTCCTTTTATCTTATGTTTGGTTTGTTTTCTCAACTACCCATTACAAATTCAATTTTAGAAAAATCATAATAAATCATACGACATCCGAAAAATTCAAAAGACTACATTTTTTTTTACTTTTGGGCACCTACTAAAAATGAGAAAAATATCAATTTCTCAAAAATCTTACTAGATCGAAAAATAGGCACTATTCATCCAACCTAAAATCTTGTGATTTCCTCCAATTTTTCTTTGAAAAATAACTCAATTAAACATCTAGGGGCCATGGAAATACCATACTTTCAATTAGATATAGGAATTAATGGCTTAAAGATGGTGGAAAGCTTAGAGAAAATGGAGAAAACTCTCCCTTTTGCCATTGGGTGGAGAAAGGTGGAGGAGAGGGAGTGGATTTTGATGATTTTAACCAAAAGTCAAAATTGAAATCCTATTTATACTATTTTGAAAAAATAATATTTTATTACTTTCAAATTTTCTTTCTCCCTCATTTTAACTCCTTTTTCTCTCATTCCACTTCTCAAAAGTAATTTAATTATGTCTCTACATGCTTTAAAAAAATATGGGCTCAAAAATCGAAAGAAATCAAATTACAATGTCAATTTTATGCATCCCAAAATTCAATTAAAATACTTTTTGACCTCCAAAAATTTTAATTCTAGTGCCATTAAACTTAATGGAATTTTTGAGTATAAGGTCATATAGGTTTCAAAATTTTTCTGAGCAACTTTAAAAATTATTTACAGTTTAGCTTTGCCTTGATCACTATTTACAAGGCACTACCGTAAAAATATTCTTAGCATTTTTAACCAATCAAATGAACTCTGATTGATTTCAAACTTTATCCAAAATTATTCTATGACTAATACTTCTATTTAGTAGCTTCAGTATACCCCAAGTTTCAAGAGCACTATTCATCCCAAGAAAGTACTACTCACAAAATTGAGATTTTTGGGCCGTTACATGGTTCTATTGGACCTCCCAGTGGCTGCACTCGAATGAAATAATCAAATAATGTATAATATCTGCATGGCCAATATATAGGTGTACAGTGGTACTACTGAACCTTCTAGTAGCTGCACCCTTCTAAGGATATGTGCAGTGGTTCTGTTAGACCTCCCTGCAACTGCACCCATATGAAAGTAATCCAGTATAATCAAGTATTAAGGTCACTAATATCAATGAAACTAAAGTGTCTTAGCAACTGCTATATTTCCTAATTAACCGGTTAACCTATCTAGCAGGTTATTTAACACATATGGGCCATTATCTTTCCATTCTCATCGTTTATTTCACATGGTTCATAGTCATAATCTTATGCTTGAATTGAAGCATTTATTTACTTAACAATATTTGGTAACACTACTTTACGTATCTCATATTACGAGCCTCATTATGTACAATGCCATTCCCAATTGTCATGCCATATCACTATTTTCATTATGTACATTGTCATCTAATATTTGTCATACCCATATCATTTATTAACATTACTTGTATCAACAATTATTATCATTAATACATATGTTACATATAATGTACACCATACATGTCATCACACACACATGTATGTTCCATGCACCACATTCGTGTAATTTCATGCAATCATCAATGCACACTCTCATTATGGGCCATCTCTACTCATTCCAGTTCATTACATTTTAGTTTTCCCTTATTATGCAACAAATTCATTAATTCATTCTATGTCCCCAATTCCCATACAACATACCCAAATTTCAATCTTCTGTATTTAGCTCATTTTCCCTCCTTTTTTAATCCGTTTAAGTTCATTAACCCTAATATAAAATTTACACAAATCATAGTTTAAGGCACATATTTTATTGAATACACTTACAGATATGTTATACGATGTCCCGAGATTGATTTTACAACTTCTCTTTGCCTTAGTTCTCATTCCCTTTATGTTCTCTAATTTTCATAATATGTCAAAAATAAAAAAAAATCATAGAAAAATATATACACATCCAAAATAAAAAATAAAAGCATAACTATGATCTAAAGCATCTCTAGTTACCTAGAAAAATACATGAGATTCAATTTGGGGATTAGTACAGTTTAGAGGTTTAAAACCCTAAACCTTTCCACCTCCAATTTCACCTTAAAACTCCTTTTTCTTGCAAAATTAAGGCTAGATTTGGGTTTTAGATGTCGTAAGGATTATTTTCCATATATTTATTAAAGGATTTCGAGGTGTTTCAAGTGAGAATTGAAGAAAAGAAAGGGAGGAGAGAGAAAAGAGGTATGACATCAACCAATAAGGTTTAGGGAGGCAGATGGGGTGCTTTTGATCTAACACACACACACATACACATGTAAGGCTGTTTATATTATGGGGGTGGATGGCCACAATTGCATCACATGGCGATCAGAGGGTCCCAATTAATCCTATTTACGTTTTAAGCTTAAAAAATGTGTAATAAATGTTAGAGGTCTCCAAAAATCATAATTTTAGTGCCGAAATTACCGAATTCCTCAATTAAGAGACCCCTAAAATCTCGAGCCATATTTGAGAAATTCTGATTAATTATCAACTAATCTAAAAAAAAAATCCAATTCTACCACCATTGAACTATTTAAAATTTTAACCTTTAAGGTATGCTATTTTAGGGTATGTCCGACCACATCCCAATCATTTTTCAACACAATGTAAATTAAGGTCATTATTTACTAGATATCAGCGTAAAATAATTTATTGGTTCAGTGGCTAGTACTAATTACTTCATTTTCATCATTATTTTTACTGTCAAAGTTTTATAACTAGTACTCCCTTTTAGCTTTCTTAGTGTGATCTATTTACTTGAGAGACACTATTTATGTCTCAGGAAGTACTATTCACGAAATCGAAATTTTTGGACATTACACTACCATTCAGCTAACCTTGAATTTTCATCATTTAATTTATTTTTAACCCATTTTTTATGCATTTATTAATTTCATACCCCATAAACCCTAATATACCACAATTGCCAAGGGTTATCCTAACCCCTAAATTTATAACATACACATAATGCCATCATTCTTGAATTTTCACAACACACATATTTTATTGAATATACTTATAGAGCGATTATTTGGTGTCTCAAATGACACTTTATAGCTTCTCATTTCCTTTATCCTTGCTTTTCTCCAATTTCTTTAAATTCCATAATAGAAAACATATTAGAAAAAAATCATAGAAAAATCTACACTACTTTAAACTCAAAAATAACATTGGAATTGTTAAACTATGCATCCCTAATTACTTAAAAAAATGTTAGGGTTTCAATTCAGGGGTTTAAAATCCTAAACCTTCAAACCTTTCTTTTTCCACAAAAATGCCTATTTCTTGCAAAATTGACACTGAATTAAAGCTCTAGAGGCAGAGAAGATTGTTTTCATGTATCAAGTGGAGCTTTTCATGGAGAGTTGGTGGAATAATGAAGAAATAAAAAGAAAGGAGAGAGAATGGGGTAATGAAGTCGACCAAAGGGGAAAAGGAGAAGAAGATGAGCTTTTGATCATGTGTTACACATTCACATACTCAGACCTTTTATATTAAGACCATGGATGGCCACGATCACACCATGTGGCGATTTGACGGCTACAATTAATCTTATGTAAGTTTTAAGTTTTGAAAATAAGATTTTAATTCTTGAAGTCTCTAAAAATACTTTTCTCCACATAAAAAATTATAGAATTTATACATTTAGAAACTCCTAAAACCTAGAGTCCAAAAACCAATGGAAACACAGTTAATTAATCAATCGTGTTTTCGAGAAATTCAAGTAAAATGCTTATCAATGTCAAAAAATTTTGATTTCATCACCATTAAACTAATTAGAAATTTTGACCTTCAGATCGTGCTATTTGTAGGTCAGTCTGAGCAAATCCAAGACGTTTTATTACTCGACCAAAACTAAATTTACTATTCACTAGATACCAATATAAAATATTTTTTTTTGATTCGTTGGCTACTTCGATAACTTTAGTTTCATGTCTCATTTCATCCATTATGGTTCTATGACTAGTACTCCTCTCAATCATTTTAGTGTGACCTAGTTTATTGAAAAATAATATTCATGCATCAGAAAAAAGTACTATTCACCAAACCATGGTTTTCAGGTGTTACACTATTAAATCTTAAATTTTGCTTACCTTCTTTAGAGAAAGAAAGCAGATTTTGGCTCTTCTCTATTTAAATAAAGAAGAGAGAGCATTGAAGGGAAAATTGGGCCAAGTCCTAGGCAGAAAAAAGGAGCTAGAACCCATTCATCTAAGCCTTAAAGGAAAACATTTGGGCTCATGAGACATGGGGGTCCACTTATTGAACCCGCAAAAGAAGCCTTCGGGCTCACTGTCAGTGCAAGAATCTCCTAGGCTCCACCACCTGACACCAAAACAATGGGCTCCAAACTTAGATATTCCTTATGACCTTGGCCCCATCGCATGACCTTGAAATTGAAGGCTTCATGCTTAGACCTTGAGCTCAATGGCCTATTCTTAAGGTTTAGATTATTCCTCCAAACATCTAAATTATTTATGCTTAAACTCTAACCCTTAATTGATTAACTAAACACCATTTTCCTAAAAAAAACAAAAAATAAAAACCCTCAAAAAGGGCATCTCTAACGAGCAAGTAGAGAATAAGCAGTAAGCTCTTTGAAGCCTAAAGGACCCTAAGTCAATGACTAAATCTTATTGAACTCGACTTGTTATTCAAAATCTTGGCCCCCATGTTGGAATTGAAGTACTGATTTGGTTTGACGCGCCCTATTGACTATCATTATTTTTTTTTTAAAAAAGAAGAAATTATTTAAAAACACCTGTACTCCTCTACTTACATGCAATCCTCCACCTGTATGTGTATTCATATCATTCCCTTTTCTTTCTAACCAAAATCAACAGCTACACCCCTTTTTGTAAACCTAGACGGCCCATTTGCCCTTCTTATCTCTTGTTCGTCTTTTTATTTTTCTTATCAACCAAACAATCTGATCATAACAAGATGTCTAAAATCCCTCACGATGTGATCTCTGACATTCTCCTTCTCCTTCCCGTCAAAACTTTAATCCGCTTCCGATGCTTATCCAGACCGCTTTGCTCGATAATTGATAGCCCTGATTTTGTCCGCCTCCATCTCGCTCATTCTCTGAGAACCAGATCCAATCTAGGCATTATTCTCAGGGATTGGAATCTCTACACTCTCGATTTCGATTCTCTTGATGCCGCCTCGGCCGAAAATTTCAATCACCCTTTCCACCCAGGTGGTGGGACCGAAGCTTTGGGTTCCTGTAATGGGTTGGTTGCGTTGAGAAATTCGGAACGAGATCTCGTTTTTTACAACCCATCAACGAGAAAGTTCAAACGATTGCCCGTTTCAGAGATTGAACCGCCCGATAATTCTTTGAGAACTGGGTATGTATTTTATGGGTTCGGTTATGATTCAATTAATGAGGATTATAAACTTGTTAGAATGGCTACTTTTATTGGAGAAGCTGATGGGTGTGAGTTTATGCAATATGATTACGAAGTAAAGGTTTATAGTTTGAAGAATGATTCGTGGAATAAAATAAAAGGATTGCCATATTATCTTAGATTTCTGCATAAGCCATTTTACCAGGTTTTGCATAGGAGAGGATATGGACTTTTTGCTTGTAATGCTTTGCATTGGGCTATGCCTCACTGGCCTGAACTTGGTGTGAAAAATTCGATTGTAGCGTTTGATATTGCAGCTGAGAAATTCCGCGAAGTGCCTAAGCCTGTCTATGCAGACAGAAGGGTGAACTTTCAGGTTGATGTTGGGGTTTTGGAAGGGAAGCTGTGTGCAATGTGTAATTATCAACATAAATATGTTGATTTGTGGGTAATGGAAGAATATGGGGTGAAGGAATCATGGAAGATGCTATTTTCATTTGGGACATCGAGATCGATTAGTGGTTTAATGTTTTTGAGGCCTTTATCATATTCTAGAGATGGGAATAAGGTGCTATTAGAAGTGAATGATCAAAAGCTTGTATGGTATGATTGGAACAAGAAAAGTATCAAGACGGTGAAAATTCGGGACGGCCCTAGATCATTTGGCGCAGAAATGTATGTAGGGAGCCTTGTTCCTCTAGATGATGGGGGAGCTGAGCAGAGGGAGAAAGAGCAAGAGGAGA
>CANXYI010045237.1:0-10565 GCA_948208565.1 Hura crepitans
TATAAAAGAGGGAAGTGCTTCATATATAGAGTCGGATATCAATTTTAGAGGGATTGTCCTTAGAGGCAATTAGAGGTGGCATAGACCCAAGCATTGGCTGTAACAGCACCTAGCAGAGGACTAAAATAGTAGAGATAGGAGCAGCTGAGTACCAGCTAGAGGATAAGGTCCAAGATGAGAGCTTCGGTATGATAGCATACTATCTATGCCGTAGAGGAAGTGGAAGCACCAGACGTCATCGTTAGTACTTTTTATTTATTTGATGCACTAGTATTATCTTTAATTAATCCTGGATCAACACACTCCTATAGCTGCACCACACAAGTATGAGATAAGGGACTAGAGCGAGAGTTTATAGACTTAGACATTCAAGTGAGTAACCTAATTGGCTAGAGTGTGACGGTGAATACAGTTTACAGACACTATCCTCTGATGATCTATGAGCAGACCTTTTTCCAATAGATTTGATTGAACTTTCCATTCATGTGTTTGATGTCATACTAGGTATGGACTGGCTATCAGAGCATAGGGTAGTGATTGACTATGAGAGAAAAAGGTTGAGTCTATAGACCATAGATGGTCAAGAGATGACAGTTATTGGTAAAAGAGACTCCCTAACTAACATCATTTTAGGTAATACAGCCAAGCAACTCATTCAAAAGGGATGTAAAGCCTTCTTAGCTTCTATGGTAGATATTAATGCCATGACCCCTAGCCTAGATTAGATACTGGTTATGTCTAAATTCCCTAATGTGTTCCCAGGTGAGTTACTAGGGTTACCTCCATATCAGGAGTTAGACTTTGAGATTGAGATATATCCTGGCATTAATCCAATATCTATTACCCTATACAGGATGGCACCAGTAGAGTTAATGGAGTTAAAGGTGCAGTTGCAAGAACTGTTAGATAAATACTTCACCAGACCTAGTGCTTCACCCTAGGGAGAACTTGTACTATTTGTAAAGAAGAAAGATGGGTCACTCTAGTTGTGCATCGATTATAGGTAGCTGAATAAAGTGACAGTCAAGAATAAATATCCGTTGCTTAGAATTGATGATCTCTTTGATCAGTTATGAGGTGCTAGCATCTTTTCCAGGATAGATCTGAGATTAAGATACCGCTAGTTACCGATTAAGGAGAGTGACATTGCTAGGATACCTTCAGAACTTTATACAAGAATTATGAGTTCCTAGTGATGCCATTTGGGCTCACTAATGTCCCGATAGCCTTCATGGATTTGATAAATTGAATCTTCAAGCATTACTTGGATCAATTTGTTGTGGTGTTCATAGATGACATCTTGGTGTGCTCTAGAACTTAGGAGGAACATGAATAGCAACTTAGAATTGCATTAAAGCCTTTAAGGGAGAAGCAATTATATGCTAAGTTAAGACAATGTGAGTTTTAGATGGAAGAAGTAGCTTTTTTGGGTCACATTACCTCAGCTAAGGGTATCAGAGTGGACCCGAGCAAGGTTAAAGTGGTGTTAGAGTGGAATCCTCCTTGGAATGTGGCTGAGATTTAGAGTTTCCTAGGATTGGCAAGATATTATTAAAGGTTTGTGAAAGGATTTTCGATGATCACAACTCTATTGACATAGTTGATAAGAAAGGATGTGAAGTTTGAGTGGGTTGATAAGTGTCAAACTAGTTTTGACAAATTGAAAAGAATGTTAACAGAGGCTCCTATCCTTACTCAGCCAAAAGAGGGTAAAGGGTTTGTGATATACAATAATGCCTCACATAATAGACTTGGTTGTCTAATAATGTAAGAAGGCAAGGTGATTGCATATTCCTCTAAGCAATTAATGCCTCATGAGAAAAACTATCCCACACATAATTTGGAATTGGCTACCATTGTGTTTGCATTGAAGGTGTGGAGACACTACTTGTACAGAGAAAAGTGTTACATTTACACCAATCATAAAAGCCTAAAGTATTTGCCCATACATAAGGAGCTAAATCTCAGACAACAGCAATGGATGGAATTAATCAAGGATTAAGATTTTTTGATTAACTATCATCTAGGAAAGGCGAATGTGGTCACAAATGCCTTAAGTAGAAAGCTTATTGTCACTCTAAAGCTTATGCATGCTAGAGTAGAGTACATAGCAAAAGATGCAGTTTTAGCTGAAATATAGATTAAACTTGACTTTAGGCGATAGACAAAGAAGGCTCAATTGAGAGAAGAACTAATGTTGCAAACTATGAGTAACGTTAAAGAGGGGAAGATGACCAGATTTGAGTTGAGTGATGATAGAAGCTTGTATTACCATAATAGGCTGTGTGCCAGAAGTGGATGGATTAAGAGTGCAAATTTTGAAAGAAGCTCCATATTCCATGCACCTAAGAAGCATAAAGATGTATCTTGATTTGAAACCCCATAATTGGTGGCCAAGAATGAAATGAGAGGTAGCAAAATATGTGTAACACCGCTTACTGGATTCTCGAAGAAACCCAATAAGTGGTGCGCTTCTCGCCAAGTCACCCATTCGGACTTCTCCCATGGTTATTCATTTAACTTTTACTTATGTTACATTAATCAATTTTATCTGGCTCCAAACTCAGAATTGTCTATTCCTATTGTCCATTTAGGTTTATAATATCATGTTTATACTATTATAAAATGATTTTAGCATATTTAGGTATTTCCTAAAAATTCGGTAGCACAACGGCTATCCGGGTCACTATCCTAAAATTTTTCAACTTGTAAAACACTTCTATAACAAGTAAACACATCTCCTGAACCCTTCTAATCCCCCAGATATCAACTTATCATCATCATCTATCAAATAGCAATCACAGGCCTTAAGCCACAATCAAGAAATCACATAGAGCCTCAGGCTTATAAAACATCCACATAAGGCATACATAAACATAAGGATTAACCACTAATTAATTACAACATAGTCTGTCTATATATATACAATTATAATCCTATGTCCCTTTATACATCACACCTATTTTCCCCGCCTAAGTACATAGAGTGCAAAAGATATACAAATGTACATGATCCACCTTCTCTAAATTGACCTCTGAACTCCCCTACACACTTTACAAAGCTATATCCTTGTTTTTGGTACCTGAGCATCAAAATAGGTATACTAAGTATAAAACACTCAATGGTGAAATTAAACATTAAAAACATGTCCAGTAGTTTGTCCATGCATAAAATTCCTATTCTCATCTAGTTTCAGTATCCAAGTTTAACCTAAAGTACCAACATGCAAAATTTCCATCTTACCCCTAAGGTGTTTCTATCCGTAAATTATCCAGTTAATCACTATAACTTATAAAAATTATGTTTTGGGCCAATATTAACTATTACATACAAAACCTTTACCATTTTAAACCATTAAGCATTATCAGTGGAAAATTACCAAAATACCCCTATGTTATAATTTACTATGTTATAATTTATAGCCACATGTAAATTTTATTAATCTTATTGAATTGCTTCAGTCGGCCCATCTCAGGAGACAACACTAACAAATACTAGATCTAGAGGGAAAATAAACTAGTGCAGTGGTCCCCAATCTGGACCTGCATTGCTACACCAGCTTAATTAAATTCTAGCACCCAAGGTGCAAATAACGAGAAATTGGTACCTAATAGACTGGTCTATCCAATAAACTAGTGTAGTGGCCCTCAAGGATATATGCCACTGCATTAGCATCATGTAAAAGATCAGTGATGAAGTGGTTATGTCTACCCAATAGACTAGTGCAGTGGCCCTTAGGGACCTACACCAATGCACCATCAATATCAAATATGGCATCAGGTGGCAAAGATAGAAAGTTATCTATCTAATACACTAGTTCAGTGGCCTCAATGGGGGCTTACACCGCTATACCAACCCTATCTGAAAAGTAGACAGTGTAGCAATTGCTAAGGATCCTTAAGTTGGCCGGTCAACCAATCCAATGGGTGTCTATCTAGTGGGCCATTTAACCTCAATCTGTGTTCATTTCTTTACTAATTAACTTTTTATAATATTATAAACTCAAAAATAAACAGTTATAATTTTTACAGCACAGTTGGAATTCAGCCCGATCCGGTATAGCCATAAATAAGCAGTACCTAGTGAATTATTAGAAAATATATTCAAGGGTATAATTGCCAATAATTATGATGCATTATGCTAGATTTTATTCCAAAAGTATTTCATAAATTTTAGGCTATTTACTACCCAATGATTTTATTAGTTCAAGTAATGGTCATTTTAGGATAGTTATAGGTCATTACAACAAGGTTTCACAAAGTTTTTCAAGTTCATTTTACCTTGTTTTTATGTGCAGTTATCAACACTATTTACATTAAGGTCATAAGCCCTAAGCCAATAAATTATAGGCCATTTACAAGGCCAAAATATAGTTCAAAATGCCATTACCATCCATTATAAGACATAGCCCTTAAAAGTACACAATGAAGATGTTTTTCATTTACAAGCCATAACCTTTGTAGGCAAAGTTACAAGCCACTTTTTATACTTGTTTGCTAATCAAATGTTAAGGTCATTATTGATGCCATTCCTTGCCTATGTTACATGCCATTTTAAGTTATATATTGACTAAGTTTATACCAATATAATATCAAGCATAACATGCACACTATCTCATATTATCCATGTACACTAGACTTGCCTACATGCCATACTTACTAAGCCTCTCTATGGCATTCATACCTCTCAGCTATAAAGGGATTCATTGCTAATTCATGCATTTTAACATCACTTATCATGCATACATCTCCCAATTTACCATACTAGCATTTACACATACATGTGTGCTTCAAATTATACATGCCCAGCCATTACAAAAGCCATACATGCCTCAGCCAACATCACACACACATATACTTACTTTGTATCAATTATTCATGCATCATAGGTCTAAGGCACATGAATTTATAGCCTCAAACACTACCTAGAATCATACTAAGAAAGCTATACACACTAACAACCATAAGACAAGCTCTCGACCACTCACTCATTTCATGCCAACATGTATTACCTCATTACTTTACAAGTAATTGCCATTATATACCTATACCCAAAACCATCCTAAGCATACATTAAACATCAACATACACATTAAGCACCGTAGATATGCCTTTACCAACTTGCAACCCTCTCGGCCAAGTTAAATTTTAGCATTAACATTGGTTCTTTTCATCAAGTAACCATGCCTTTCATATGCCTTCATGCCATAAGCTACAATCATTCAAAGAAAAAACATATCCAAGCTAACTCATGCACTTAAACCCACCCTAACTCAAAGGATAAGCCACTGAAAATTAGAGGGCATAAAGTTAATGGCTGAATTCACTTACCTTACACTTCAAGGAATAAACAATCCACACTTCAAGCTTCTCAAAATGCACTTCTAGCTTATCACGTCATCTTCTCCTCCTTTCTTCAAGCTTCTTTTTGCTTTAATTCACCTCAAAAGCCATAGAAATCCATCCCTATAGATGTTAGGAATCTCACAGACCTAATGCTAGCAAGAAAAACCAAGGACAAAATCAATAAACCATAAAGAAACTCACCTTGGTTACTTGCTAGATAACTTTTGTCTAAGAAACTTTAAGGATTTTTAACTTCTTCTTAGGGACTCCTTTTATTGTAATTCTTTTTCCTCTAACTCCCTAACACATATAAGTAATTTTTGGTGAGTGGAAACTCTAGAATTGAGCTAAAGAGAATGATGAAAATGAGGGAAGGAGCTGAAGCTGGCGTCAATTCCAATAAGAGGAGAAAAAAATCCTTCCTTTTATTTAGTGAGATTTCCACTTGTCACTCACTCTTGCCAATTAGAAAGGGCCTTAGGCCAAATGGCCAAGTGTGGGTGGGCCCTACAGTTGTCCGAAACATCTTGATTTTTTGGCAAACTTCAAAAATTCACCAAAATTCACATGGACCTCAAAAAATTACACTGTTTGTTTTAAAATTCATATTTTAATCCCCTCTATATAGTCTTAAATTTTTGCGGCCAAATTCCTTTGATAAGATAGTTTTCAAACTACCTCAATTTGCATGCCAACCTCAAAAATTATGAGAATTTGTAAACGATCTCAGAATCCAAAAATTCTTTCACCAATAGACTCAGTAGAATTTTTGAGCTTTAGGGTCCATTATTTTCGAGTCTATCCAGGCTCATCCCGGGTCATTCTCAACTCATAAAATTTTTATTGCATCGAGGGCTAGCTTATATCCTGAAATGAATTATTAGTTCTGCTAAATTTTTAAATTTTGCCTTTTTCATCAAATTAAAACCCCTCAAAGTTCCATGACTAGTGTCACTAGCTCGATTTACATGCAAGTGACCCAACTCCTTAAGCACACTTCCCAAACCTAATGGCACTATTCATAGAGCCTCAGAACATGGGCATTACATTTCTTCCCCTCTTAAGAAAATTTCACCCTTGAAATTACCTAGAGCAAATAAATAAGGATACTGAGCTTTCATCTACTCTTCTAGCTCTCAGGTACCTTCTTCTGTATTATGGTATCTCCATAACACCTTAACCAATGGTATGGACTTATCCCTCAATTACTTTATTTCACAAGCTAAAATCTATGTTAGTTCCTCCTCATAACTCAGATCCGGCTGTACCTTAATATTTGCCATCAAAATCACATGTGATGGATCCAATCTATGCCTCTTGAGCATAGAAACATGAAAAACATCATGTATTTGATGTAGCTTAGGTGGTAGTGCCATCTTGTATGCTAGAGGTCTGACCTTTTCTATAATCTCAGAGGGTCTTATGAATCTGGGACTTAATTTCCCCTTTTTCTTGAACCTCAGCATCTTTCTCCATAGAGAAACCTTTAGGAATACATTTTCCCTAATTGTATATTCAATATCTCTCTGCTTTAAGTCAGCATATGATTTTGTCTATCCATAGCTACCTTCAGCTTTTGTTTGACTACACTTTCTCTTCAGCATCTCTGATTAAATCTACGTTGGAAATTTTACTCTCTCTAACTTTACTCCAACACAAAGGAGTCGTGTATCATTTACCATACAATGCCTCATATGAGGCCATCACCAAGCTAGCCTAGTAACTATTATTATAGGTAAACTCAGCCAAAGACAAGTACTGATCCTAGTTACCCTTAAGCTCAATAGCTCATCTCATAACATATCTTCAAGTATCTTATCACCCTCTTTGACTGCCCGTCAATCTGAGGATGAAAAGTTATGCTATAGACCAGTCTGGTGCCTAAGGATGCCTACAGCTTCTTCCAAAATTTGGAAATAAAATGAGGATCCCTGTCAGAAATGATAGTCACTGGCACACTATGTAACCTAACTATTTCATCCACATATAGTCTAGCCAGCCTCTCTAAGGAATAATCCATCATGACCGAGATAAAGTGAGCTGTCTTTGTCAATCTATCAACAATTACCCACACAACATCACATTTACCACTGGTCAAAGGTAAACCTATCATGAAATCTATGGTTACCTTTTCCCATTTCCACTTTGGGATTGCTATAGGATGCAGCAATCCAAAAGGAACCTGATGCTTAGCTTTCACTTGTTGAGATGTCAAACACTTTGTAGCATACTCTACCATATCTCTTTTCATACCAGGCCACCAATAATGAGATTTTAGGTCCAAATATATTTTCATGCTCCCAGGATGTATGGAATAAGGAGCCTCATGTGCCTCTCTAAGTATCTATAACCTTAAGTCATCTATATTAGGTACACAACCTATTTTGATAATATAGATACCCATCCTCTATTAACTTAAACCCTGTGGCCTTTCCCTCTTTGGCCTTGCTTGCCATTTGAACTAGCTATTCATCTTTCATCTGACATTCCTTGATCTATTGTCTAAAATTGGGCTTCACCTGTAACTCAACCAACATAGCATCTTATGAGTGTACTGCAACCTAATATTCATAGCTTTCAGAGCCATCATAAATTTTTTGCTCAAAGCATCTACCACCACATTGGCTTTCCCTAAATGGTAATCAATCTGGCAATCATAATCCTTGATCAGCTCTAACCATCTTCTCTATCTTAAGTTCAATTCCTTTTGAGTAAGAAGGTATTTCAGACTCTTATAATCTGTATATATGTAACATTTCTTTCCATATAGATAATGCCTGCATATTTTCAAAGCAAACATAATAGCAACTAGCTCCATGTCATGAGTAGGATAATTCCTTTCACGTGGCTTCAACTATCTTAAAGCATAAGCTACTACTTTCCCATCCTACATTAATACACATCCCAAGCCATTTAGTGAAGCATCATTATACACTGTAAAGTCCTTACCCTATTCACATTGAATCAAGATAGGAGCTTTTGTTAGCATTTCCTTCAATTGTTCAAAACTAGCTTGATACTTATCATCCCACTCAAACCTCATATTCTTTTTAATCAGTCTGGTTAAAAGAGTGGTAATGATGGAGAATCCTTTTATAAATCTCCTATAGTATCCAACTAAACCTAAGAAACTTCTCACCTCAGTTACATTCCTAAGTGGTTCTTATTTTAGCACTGCCTTTACTTTACTAGGATCAACTCTGATTCCCTCAGCTAAAACTTTTGTGGTCTAAAAAAGTAACTTCACTCAGCTAAAACTCAAACTTAATGAGCTTGGCATACAACTGTCTCTCTCTTAGGGTCTGTAACATAACCCTGAGATATTGTTCATGCTCTTCCTAGCTTTTAGAGTATACCAAGATATCATTTATGAACACTACCATG
This sequence comes from Hura crepitans, assembly GCA_948208565.1. Classification (NCBI taxonomy): domain Eukaryota; kingdom Viridiplantae; phylum Streptophyta; class Magnoliopsida; order Malpighiales; family Euphorbiaceae; genus Hura; species Hura crepitans. The sequence goes on from CANXYI010045237.1 coordinate 8,730, forward strand.
AACTAATCTAAAAAAGGCTGAAAAGCTTTATTCATGAGATCTATAAAAGCTGCAAGTGCATTAGTGAGCCCAAATGGCATCACAAAGAACTCATAATGCCCATATCAGTTTTTAAAGGTAGTTTTAGGAATATCAGCCTCCTTAATCATCAGCCGATGGTATTTAAATCTCATATCAATCTTAGAAAATACACCTACCCCTCTCAAATGATCAAAAAGATTATCTATCCTGGGCAATGAATACTTATTCTTCGCAGTCATTCTGTTCAGCTGCCTATAATCAATACATAACCTGAGCAACCCATCTTTCTTCTTTACAAATAGCATAAGTGCTCCCCAAAGAGATACACTGGGTCTAATAAAACCCTTATCTAATAGCTCTTGTAGTTGTACCTTTAATTCTTTTAACTCGGTAAGTACCATTCTATAAGAAGCAATAGATATTAGAATTATACCAGGATATACCTCAATTTCAAAATCCAATTCCCTTTGAGGTGGTAAGCCTAGTAGCTCATCAGGGAATACATCCAAAAACTCAAAAACAACTGGAATATATGTCAGATCAAAGTTAGAAACACTCAAGTCAATATCATAGGCCAGATATGCCTCACAACCCTTTTGAAGAAGTTTCTGTGCTTTAATAGTAGAGATAAGATTATTCAAAAGACTTCTCTCACCATCCACTATGACTATCTGCCCCTTTATAGTTTGGAGGGTCAACTTCTTATGTTTACAATCAATCATAGCTTAATGCTCAGTTAGCTAATCCATCCTTAGGATCACATCAAACTTATTGAAAGGCAAATTAATCAAATCAGTAGAAAATCTATGCCCTTGAATCACTAGTAGGCATTTCTTATACACCTTGTTCACAACTGCACACTGCCCCATAAGATTGCTAACTTTGATGTCTACATCAACATGTTCAGGCTCAACTGCCTATTCTATGCTTATGCAGTACATACATAGGAATGTGTAAAGCCAGGGTCTATCAAAGCCAAAACTAGAACAACTAATAAATAAAAAGTACCAGTTATGATGTCTAGTGCTATAGCCTTTTCTTTAGCTCTCATAGTATATTGCCTAACTGGAGCACAAGCCTTAGTTCTAGTGCCCTGGCTAGCACTAGGTTGCTCACCTTTGGTTTACCTCTGACCCTTATTCTAAGGTGCAACATTATATGCCTGCATCTGAGCACCCTCTACCTACCTCTGAGGACACTTTCTTTTGAAGTGGTCTCTAACACCACATTGAAAACATTCTCCTCTTCTGTCTACTCTACACTGCCCCCAGTACCTCTTCTGAAAAGTGTCACACATGGGAGGTCCATTCCTATAACCCCCTATACTAGGAGTACTATCAGCTCAAGGAGACAATCAAGGTTTACCCGTAAAGGCTTGTCCCAACCTCTAGGTCTATGCCTGTATCTGCCCCTAATACCCAATCTGATACTAGGACCTAGGCTAAGATTGTGCTGTGACTAACCCTCTCTCCTCTTCTTACCATCTCCCAACACTGCACTAGACTGTCCCATAGTGAACTGCCTCTTTCTCTAGATGAGGTCCCTCTTTTCTTGTACCATTTCTTCCATGTCGCATGTAGCTGACACTAGTACTGTAAAATCTCTCTCTTTGGAATTGGCTATCTGCATCCTCAGAACTACATTCAATCCTGCCAAGAATCTCTTACATTTCTCCTCATCATTAGGAATAAATTCCTCAGCATACTTTAGGAGTCAGGTAAAATCCTTTTCATATTCTAACACTATTCTCCTTCCTTGCTTCAAATCCAAAAATTCCTATCTCTTTTTATGCTTATAAGAGTTAGGTATATATCT
>CANXYI010045255.1:0-15189 GCA_948208565.1 Hura crepitans
CATCATATATCTTCCTTCTAATAGTTGGGAAAGAAACGTAAGCTTCTTCATCATTAACCTGTAAATCAAAATCAAAAGAGCTAAAAATGACATTGTTAGTCAAAATTACTTCATTCTGAACCATCTCATCCTCCTTCATAACCACCTTTTGTAGTTCTTCCTCCTTATGTAATAAGGGAGAATAAATGCTATCTTATTCTTCCACAATCAAACACTCTTCTTCAATGTTCAATATCGCAACCTTCTCCAGTTTTTCTTCTCTAACTTCAACAACTTCTTTAGTACCAACTTCACAATAGATTTCGTCCTCATTAGCAAATTCCTCCTCTTCTCTTTTTTTGTTAAATACCTCTTCTCTCCTCTTTTCTTTTCTTTCTTTATGTTCCATATATGCTTGAAACATTCTTTTAATCTTATCCAATCCATCTTTAATATCTTCAAATTCTTTTCCTTCTTGCCTTTTACTAAATTAAACATTCTTATTCTAGCCATATTGTATGTTTTAAGGGTTTCGAGCTATTTAACCTTAGGGTTCTACATCAAGCTTACAAAGTTATATATAAACAAAATAATGAGTTTACATAGAGTGTCATCTTCTACCATATTTGATTGAGACCTAATCTTCACATTGATGTTCTAGAAGAAGTTGCACAATGCCTTGGGCACTTGACTAAGCTTTAACACAACATTTCATCCATAAATGAATGGCTAGTCTGAAAGAGTCATTCAAGTAACCTTTGTACTTGGTGGTTTTGATGCCAAGTTATTTATGATGCTTATCATGGAAGCATGTTTTATAGGCATTAGAAGATATGTTAAGAAGTTATGCTATAAAGTTCAAAAGGAGTTAAGATTATTACCTCTCTTTAGTAGAGTTTGCATATAATAATAGTTACCAATCTAGCTTAGGTATGGCACCTTATGAAGCTGTACACTAGAGGAAGTGCAGAGCATCTCTTTATTGGATCAAGCTAAGTGAGAATAAGCTGATATGATTATACTTGATAAAAGATGCTGAAGAAAAGTCAAGATTATCAAAGAAAGATTAAAGGTTACTTTAAATAGATAGAAGTCATATGCTAATCTAAAGTAGAAGGACATAGAATACAAACATGACAAGGTTTTTCTTAAGGTATTACCATGGAATAATGTTTTTAGATTTGATAAGAAAGGCAAGTTAAGTCTAAGGTTTATTCATCCATATAAAATAAAGAAACATGTGGGACTAGTAGCATACAAATTAGCTTTGCCTCTAGAGCTATAATAGATTCATAATGTTTTCCATGTATCAAAGCTATAAAGATACAAATTGGATCCTTCACATGTCTTATTAGTTGAAGAAGTCAAGATACAGCTAGAATTATCATATGAGAAAGGGCTAGTGAAGATTTTCGCCCAAGAGGTAAAAGAGTTACGGAACAAGATTATGCCTTTAGTAAAGGTGTTATGGAAATGTCACAACAATAAACAACCAACTTGGGAAAATGAAGCTCAGATGAGATAACAATATCCATAGCTATTTGAACCAGGTAATTTTGGGGAAAAAATTCTTTTAAGAGGGGAAAATGTAATGTCCAAGAATCCTAAGGTTATGAATAGTACTTCCTAGGATGTCAATAGTATTCCTGAGACCTGAGTTACACTAATGTAATCGGATAGAAGTATTAATCATAAACTAATTTTTGACAAAATTTGGAATGAAAATGAAGTCAATAAGATGGTTAAAAATAGAACTAAATTTTTTATGGTAATATTTTATGAACAGTAACATAGTTAAAGTTAAATTGTAAAGTATTTTATTTTTGCTCAAAATGACCCAAGAATTGTACAACATGATACTTAAATACTCCAAATAGTCCATTGGAATTATAATTGGAAATTTTGGATATCAACAAGTATTTTCCAAAAATCGAGTAAACATAAGTATTTTTTTAATTCAAATTTTACGGTTTTTTAGCATAGTTTTTTAGCCCTTCTGCATTTTGTTTAAATTGATTTTATGGGACCCTGGGGGATGTCAAATAAGGTTTAAGATAAATGGAATAAAAGTTTAAAGAATATTAAAATGGAGTGGCAATTTTAGGTTATTTGGATAAAAAAAGGAGAAATCTCAACCGTTGGATTTGGGGACCTATATAAAAGAGTCAAAGTGGCTTAAATGGTTAACATTTAAATAGTTCTTCTTTCTCTTCTTTTATTTGAATTCAATAGCACCCTCTTCAAGCCTCTCCTCTATTTTTTCTTCCTTCTTGCACCATATTTGCCTAAAACTCCACTTATAAACCTCACAAACCCATTCCAAAGCATAATTACGATTTTTATTTTAAGAAAAAATGGTTTAGAGTTGAAGGATTTTAAAAAAGAAGTCCTAGGTGAATAGTGACCTCATTTTAAGGAAATGGTTATTTATGGGGTTTTTATATTTTTTAAGGTTTCTTTTGAGGCTAATAATAGTTTTTTTAAGTTAATTTAAAGTTTAGTAGTGCATGGAATTTTTTTATGGATTTTTATGTTATTATTCGTGTGTGTGTGAACAAAGAAGAAAGAGATAAAGTGGAAGGCAATGAGAAGGCCTAAAAAAGATCTATTAGAGTAATTGACTCTCTTTGTAAGCATATTCAATAGAGTATGTAATGTATGTGTATGTTGCATTATTCAATGTGTATGCTAGAAGTAATAAATGCAAGTATGATATGGATATTGGTATGTAGTTGAAATTGATAGTTTATTGATGTTATATGAATGTTTAAACATGTGTTAAAAGAATAAATTAAAGTGTCACGTGTGTGCAAGTGTGCTTTGATGATTTTAAAGAGCTTTAACATGAGCTTAGTTTATGCATGAGAATATCAGAATTATGTGTAAAGATGTAAATGAATTAAAGAAATCTAATGCATGAATAACCTATTATATGATATTTATATATGTTGGCTAAATCACTTGATACATGATAAAAGGACATAATGTGCATGGTATGTATATTAATTCCATAATGTAGCATGTTATGGCATTACCTAAAATGAATTATAAAAGTGATGTATGTTATAAAGTTGAGTATGAATATGTATCGAATATATATAGATGTATGGGATGTCTAAAAAGAAATGTTTGACATTATATAATATAATGATTATGTGCATGATGTTTATGAGATGGCTGAATGGCCTAGTGTCTCTGAGATATATGGGAGTTTAGAGTAACCACTAGAAAAGAAATATTGGTGAGTGCCTAGAGCAATCACAAAAATGAAATATGATGTGATTTTGATTTAATATGCTTATTGCTTGTAATGCATGAATATTAATATGAACAAAGCAATAAAAAAAAAGATATTAATTACCCTATTTGGTCATTTGTTGGCCAAATGACTTGTAAAACTTACAAAACCTACTTTAAGCATGTAAAACTTAATAAATAATGGTGATGGCCCATACAATTTGACAACTTAGTATGGATAGGTTGGCTAATCAACTAGGGATAGATAGCAGCTACTAGGGTACTTTGGTGCCTTCTTAGGCTAGTGTAGCAACCATAATGACCAAAAGGGCCATTATACATATTTTAGGCTGGTGTGGCAATTGTAAGGTCCAAAGGGGCCACTACACATATTCTTAGACTAGTGTAGCAGTTGTAAGGTCTAAAAAGGCCACTATACATATTTTTAGGCTAGTGTAGCAACATAAGGTTTGAAAGAGCCATTGCACATATCCTAGGTAGGTGTAGCCATAGTAAGGTTTAGATGGTTCAATGCACATCTATGGCCTATGTGGCCAAATAGTCCCTTTATCCAGTACCAGGCATATGCCTTATAAGTGATATGGTTCAAGGAGGGTAAGATTGTTTTTTAGTAATGAAGGACAAGTCAATAACACATGTATGCCTATAGGACCAATTACATGTGCAAAAGCAAGAAAATTGCAAATTAGTTTTGAGAACTTGGCTAGAGTTTTTACATTGAAGAAAAAAAAATGAAGAACTCACTAAGGAAGAGAAAAACAAGCCTAATAAGCAAAAGAAATTAAATGGGTAGCTTATTAATCACTTTTGTGTGTGTGGAGCATAAAGCTCAAGTTAAGAAGCCAAATGAAAGAAGCCCATACATGTGGCTCATTCTAAGGAGGGAAGGGACTCATTTTGTTGAATATTTAATTATTGCAATAGTAAATCAAGATACAAAATTTAATTAGGAATGAAACAAAAATGTCTCTTATTTTACTTCCTATTTTGGAAAATAAGGGCTTTTTTGGCTTGGATCTAATTTTTGCAATTTTATTTCTTTGTTAAGGGGTGTCATCCAAACATGCACCTTGCTTTTTATTTTCCTTATTAAAATAGGAGTTGGTGTAAGAGGCCTATAAATAGCCTCATTGTTGGCTTGTAAAAGCATAATTGAATCATTAAAAAGTTCTTTGGCAGAATTTTGTGAGCTTTATCTCCATTTTATTGTTTCATTAAGAATTGAATTTGACTTATCAAGAATTCATTCTTATGGCATTTTATTCATTCTTGTTCCTTTCTTCCTATATTCTAAATTTCTAATTACAAGTTAATTAAAGGTTTAGTAGGAGTAAATTTGTTTAGGGCTTGTTTTTTATCTAATTGCATTGTTTGGGGTTTTAGTTTATCTATAGACTTAAGTTCCTCATCAATTGGTATTAGAGCCTACAAGAGATAAATTTTAATTTATCTTGTGAATACTTCATCAATAAATCAATTTGTTCATCACCTTGTTGCTACACCACCATCTTTCTTCTTCTCATTCTTTCTCATCAAGTAAGTTGATTGTGTTACTTATTTTCAAGTATTGTTCTTGAATTATTTGCTTCAAATTTTGTTGTTACACATCAAAATTTATTAAAAAAATAGAGAATAATCATTAAAGAAATGTGCAAAAAAAATCAAGTTATGCCTAGTGGTTACATTATTTTCTAGGCTATATCTTTAATTTCTTTATTACCAATCTCTCCTTTTACATCTTCTCTATTATCTTTCATCAAGTTTTAGTAGAGATTAAGGTTTAAGAAGTGATTGAACTTTAAATTACAAACAAGCTAATTTGGAGTGCTCTAAAAACTAGTTTAACTCCAACTTTGCAATTTTGCAATTTTGGGTTTAAATTTTTTTTTCTTTACTTTCTTTTATGTTGGTTTTAATTTGCTTGGTACTATTAGAGTCAAATTCGGCCTTCCTTATAGGAAACTAAATTCTTTTCTTTAAAATTTTAGTTCGTGAGTTTTTTTTGTTGTAAACTGAAACATTAAAAAGGAGACTTAAGAGGTAAAAGGCTTGAAGTGTGAGCTTAAAAGAGGGTAAAAGCAAACTTTTGAGTTAAACATGAGTGTAAACATTCTACTTAGAGTGTAAGCACATTAGGGAGTGTTGTGAGGCCTTTCTATTACTCTAACTTTTTTTTTTGGAGCAAAGACATCATGAATCCTAAAACTAGTAAAAAAGAATGAAGAGGTTAAAGAGGAGTTACCAATTGATTCCAAGTTATTTTATAAGGCTATTATGAATGAGTTGTATAAGATTTGAGGGCAAAAATGTTCGAGCAGCCTAGGAGAAACTCTAGAAACACTAGAAACACCAATTCTAATGGAAAGTTTATGGTTAATTCTAGTGGGTCTAATGATGAAAAAGATGAAAAGGGTGGTTCAAGTAGAAATAGAAATAGGGGAAATAGGAATAAAAAAGGGACAACAACCTTAATGCCATTAAAATGAAAATACAACCTTTTTAAGGGTTGGAATGATGCTAAAACCTATCTACAATGGGAAAGGAAAGTTAAGATGATATTTGCATTTTATAATTATTTTAAAAAAAAGAAAGTTAAACTTGCAGCAATAGAATTTAGTGATTATGCATTAATTTGGTGGATGAGTTGTTAAAGAATGGAAGGAGGAATTATGAGGAACTAATAGAAACATGAGCTCAAATGAAGAGAGTGATAAAGAAATGGTTTATACCTTCTTATTACTATAGGGAATTGCATCAACAATTGTATAGACTCACTTAAGGTTCAAAGTCCATGGAAGAATACCATAAGGAGATAGAGATGCTTATGATTGAAGCTAACCTTGATGAAGATAGAGATGTGACCATGGCAATATTTGTGGAGGGCTTGAACAAAGAGATTGTTGATGTTGTAGAGTTACACCATTATATGAAGATGGAGGATCTTGTGAACATGGCAATAAAGGTGGAATGATAATAAAAGAAAATGGGAAAAATAAAGTATTCTTTGAATTCCAACTCCAAATGGACTTAAAAATGGTGTAAGAATGATGATAAAAAGAAGAATGGTGGGGTTGACTCCAAAAAGAAGGAGGTTGATTCAAGCAAAAGTGAGGAGAAGAATACTTCAGTTTTAAAAAGTACTTCTGATTTTTCTTCCAAACTTTCTAATCATAAAGAGATTAAGAGCTTTAAGTGCCAAGGAAGTGGTCACTATGTATATGATTGTCCTAATAAAAAGAAAATGTCAGTTAGAGGTAGTGAAATTATTTTTGAAAGCGAGCACAAATCTAACAATGATAGCATGCCCCCATTAGAAGATCATTCTGATATTGATAATGGTATTGAATATGTTGTCTAAGGTGAGTCTCTAGTTGCTAAGTGTGTATTAAACTTAAATATTTAAGAAGAAGGCTTAAAACAAAGAGAAAACATATTTCACACTAGATGTTTAGTTGGTGGTAAAGTTTGTAGCATGGTAATTAATAAGGGAGCTGTACTAATGTAGTTAGGACTACCTTAATTGAGAAATTGGGACTTAAATGTGAAAAACATCATAACACATATGGTAAAGTAAAGGTCACTAAACAAGTTCTTATTGCTTTTTCTATTGACAAGTATAATACTGAAGTTATTTGTGATGTTGTACATATGCAAGCTAGTTATATATTTCTAGGTAGACCTTGGCAATTTGATAAGCATGTTATGCATGATGGGTATAGAAATGGGTACTCATTTGAGTTTAAAGGATAGAAAATCACACTTGTACCTTTGTCACCAAAAGAAGTGTATATTTATCAAGTGAAAATGCAACAATCATCAAATAGGAATTTGGGTAGTGACATTAAAAAGAACAATGAGAGAAAAGAGGGCAAAAGAGAAAAGAATAAAGAGAAAGGCCTAGTGGTGTGTGATTGCAAAAGTGAGAAAAAGATAGAGGGATGTGCAAGAGAGAAAATGTTAATGTGTATAAAGTGAAAAGCAAGATAAATGTGTGAAAAGTGATGAAAAAAAAGGAAAGAGTCTAGCCAAAAAATAAGTAGGCAGCCTTACTTTTATGCAAAAAAAAGAGATTTGAAATATGCAATGATAGGCAATAGATGTTTAATTCTTATTCTATTTAAGGAGAACTTGTTTTCCACAACTGACCTTGACCCTTATTTGCCTAGTGTATTTGTATCTCTTTTACAAGAGTTTAAAGATGTCTTTTTAAGTGACATGCCTTCAGGTTTTCCACTATTAAAAGGCATTGTGTACCAAATTAACTTCATTCCTAGAGTTCAAATACCCAACTGACCAGCCTATAATAGTAATTTGGAGGAGACAAAGAAGCTTCAAAGGCAAGTAGATAAGCTATTATCAAAGGGACTAATTAAGCTTCAAAGGCAAATAGATAAGTTATTATCAAAGGGACTAATTAAGGAGAGCATGGGTCTATATACTATTCTAGTACTTTTTATACCCATGAAGGATGGTTCATAGAGGATGTACATGGATTGCAGAGCAGTTAATAAAATCACTATAAAGTATAAACATCCGATCCCCAGACTTGATAACATGTTGGCTAAATTACATGGCACTTGCTTATTTGCTAAAATTGATTTGAAAAGTGGATGTCACCAAATTAGGATGAAACCTAGTATGAGTGAAAAAAAGCTTTTAAAACAAAATATGGTTTATATGAGTGGATGGTTATACCATTGGTTTGACTAATGCCCTAAGTACTTTTATGAGATTAATAAATCGTGTTTTGCATGAATTCCTAAGTAAGTTAGTGGTTATATATTTTGATGATATACTGACTTATAGCAAGAATATAGATGATCACATATTGCATATTAGGGCTATTCTAGATGTACTTAGAAAGGAGAAATTGTATGCTAATTTTAAGAAATGCACTTTTTGCATTGATAAACTAATCTTTCTTGGATTTATTATTAGTGCACATGGAATTGAAGTTGATGAAGAATAGGTGAAGATAATCAATGATTGGCCAACACCTAAAACTATTTCCATGGTAAGAAGTTTTCATAGTTTAGCTATTTTTTATAGAAGGTTTATAAAGAACTTCTCTATTATTGCTACTTTATTAACTTAAATCATTAAAAAGGAATTTGGGTTTAAATGGGGTAAGGAACAGGAGATTGTGTTTAACACTTTGAAAAAAATTGCTTTTCGCACTTATTCTTGTTTTACTTGACTTTGATAAGACTTGTGAGATTGAATTTGATGCTTCTAATATAAGGGTCATTTTGATGCAAGAAAAGAAGCTAGTTGCACTCTTTAGTGAGAAACTCAATGGGGCACAACTCAAGTATTCCACTTATGATAAGGAGTTGTATGCATTGGTGCATGCATTGGATGCTTGATAGTATTATTTACTTCTAAAAGAGTTCATAATTCACACTGATCATGAGTCTTTAAAGCATTTAAAAGGAGAATGTAAGCTGATCAAAAGGCATGAAAAGTGGGTGGAATTTATTGAGGCATTTCCTTATGTATTATGCTACAAGAAAGGTAAAGAAAATGTTATTGCCAATGAATTATCTAAAAGGTATGCTTTGATCACTACTTTTACTTCTAAGTTGTTAGGATTTGAGCATGTAAAAGATATTTATACAAATGATGTGGACTTTGCTGATATTTATGCTACTTGCTTAAAGGGCTATAACATGTATTAGATTTATAAAGGTTTTCTATTTTGTGGTAAAAGAATTTGTGTGCCTAATTGCACTTTACATGAATTGCTTGTTAGAGAATCATATAATGGAGGTTTAGTAGGACATTTTGGTATATAAAAGACTTTGGATGTTTTATCTGAGCATTTTTATTGGCCTCACATGTGCAAGGATGTAGAAAAAATTTGTTCTAAATGTGTTACATATAAGCAAGCTAAATCTAAGTTTATGCCATATGGTTTACATACTCCATTACCTATTCCTCATGATCCTTAGATTGATATATCTATAGATTTTGTGCTTAGATTACCTATGACTAGGAGAGGTAGAGATAGTATACTTGTTGTTGTTAATAGGTTTAACAAGTTGGAACATTTCATTGCATGTCATAAAATTGATGATGCCACTTACATTGCTAATTTGTTCTTTAAAGAAGTTGTTAGATTGCATGGAGTTCCTAGATCTATTGTTTTTGGTAGGGATGTGAAGTTCTTGAGCCACTTTTGGAAGGTGTTATAGGGTAAGTTAGGTACTAAAATTTTGTATTATACTACTTGTCATCCATAAATAGATAGACAAATTGAAGTGGTAAATAAAACATTAGGAACATTATTGCATGTTGTGGTAGGTAAGAACTTGAAAACATGGGAGGATTGTTTACCATTTATTGAATTTGTATACAATAAAACTATACATTTTTTCCACAAGTTTTTGTCTTTTTAAGATTTTTTATGGGTTTAATTCTTTAACTGTGTTAGATTTGATGCATTTGCCATTAAATGACATTACTAGTTTAGATAGAGCTAACAAAGCTGAAAAGGTTAAATCCATTTATATGAAGGCACGTGAGATGATTGAAAAAGAGAATCATGTAACTGCTTGAAGAGTCAATAAGAGATGCAAAAAAGTAATATTCCAACCTAGTGATTAGGTTTGGGTGCATTTGATGAAGGAGTGATTTCCGAATTAGAGGAAGTCTAAGCTTAATGCAAGAGGAGATGGACCATTTCAAGTGTTGGAGAGGATCAATGACAATGCATACAAGATTGATTTGCCAGGTGAGCATAATGTATCCACTACTTTCAATGTTTTTAAACTTTCTCCTTTTGATGTGGGTTTAGATTTGAGGATGAATCTTTTTGGGAAGGGAGGGACTAATATGGTTCAAGAAGGGCAGCATGGTCTTTTAAGCAATAAAGGATAAGTTAATGACATAAGCATGCTTAAAGGACCAATTACACATATAAGAATAAGAAATTTGCAAATTGGCTTTGGGAACTTGGCTAGAGTTTGCATTAAAGAAATAAATGAAGAACTCACCAAGGAAGAGAAGAACAAGCTTTATAAGCCAAAGAAATTAAATGGGTAGCTTAGTAATCTCATTTGGGCTTGTAGAGCATACAGCACAAGTTAAGAAGCCCAATCAAAGAAGACTATGCATGTGGCCCATTCTAAAGAGGGAAGGGCCTTGTTTAGTTGAATATTTAATTATTGCAATATTAGTTCAAGATAGGAAATTAAATTAGGAATCAAACAAACAGGTCCCTTATTTTACTTCCTATTTTAAAAATAAGGGCCTTGTTTGGCTTAACTCTAATTTTTGTAATTTTGTTTCTTTGTTAAGGGGTTTCATCCAAACATGCCCTTTGTTTTTTATTTTCCTTATTGAAATAGGAGTTAGGGTAAGAGGCCTATAAAAAGCCTCATTGTTGGCTTGTAAAAGCACAATTGAATCATCAAGAGTGTATTGGCAGAATTTGTAAGCTTTATCCCCATTTTATTGTTTCATTACAAATTAAATTTGAATTATCAAGAATTCTTTCTTGTTTTTTTTTTCTTCCTATATCTAAGTTTCTAATTACAAGTTAATTAGAGGTTTAGTAGGAATTTGTTTAGGATTTGTTCTTAATCTAATTGCATTATTTGGGGTTTTAGTCTATTTATAGACTTAGGTTCCAAATCAAATTTTGCAGCCTAAGCTAAATAAGTCAATTAGGGGTTTAGTAGGAGTTTGTTTAGGGTTTATTCTTGATCTACTTACATTATTTGGAGTTTTAGTTTATCTATAAACTTGGGTTCCATATCAAATGTTGTAGCTTAAGCCAATAACTTCCCAAGAGGTCACCCATCCTTGTATTGCCCTTGCCTAAGCATGCTTAACTACATAGAACACTAACCATTTCTGCCAAAAGCTTAAGCTATCAGTAGAGGCGCACCATAGCCTTTATTTGGATCAAACATGGGCTCACTAGTCTTGATCGACTTTGTGTGCTATTAGCCTGAACCCAATCCATAACCCCTTCAACCTTAGGATTTATCATTCCCTCCCTCTTTATGAAGGTTCATCCTCAAACTTGAGTGTAAGTGGCATTCAAACCTAGAACTTGGCTCTGATACCAAATGTTGCAACTCAAGCCAAGCACTTCCTAGGAGGTCATCCATCCTAGTACTGACCCCACCTAAGCAAGCTTAAATAGATAGAACGTTAACCACTACCAAAAGCTTAAGCTATTAATAGAGGCATACCCTATCCTTTATTTAGATCAAATATGGACTCACCACTCTCGATCGACTTTATGTGCCACTATCCAAACTTGATCCATAGCCCCCTCAAACCTAGGATGTATTAATAAGAATGGGCAAAAAACAATATAACATAATTAAAAAAAATGATGGCATGGAATTAATAGACATGTAATAACTTGTAATAATAATATATCTCTTACATGTATGGTTATTGATGCTTATGTAAGCTATATTATCTAGCTTGTGTGTAGATTTATAACCTTTTTATGCTATGCATGTCTTTCTTTAGGCTAGAGGGATTATAAGGCATAAATGCATATTGATATGTATACATACTTTAATGAACACACCATTAAGCTCTAAGCTTAATGCATCATTTGTTTTTGTGGTGCATAGGTTAAAGAACATATTAAAGTTAAAGCCTCAGATTCAATGGTGTACATCAAAAGAAAGTTATTTTTGTATTTTTCTTGTATATATTATGAGATGTATCATGATTAAAGGCACTCATATGATTGTATCAGGGAATTGGGCCTAGTCATGCTTTTAAATGTTTTGTATCTCTTATAGGAGTTTGCATGGATTTTTATGTGTGGGTATGTGTATGTGTTTACACACACATACACACACACACACACACACACACACACACACACACACACACACATATATATATATATATGTTATAACTGTTGTTTTATGTATTTGTTGAGTTGAAAAGGACGTTTTGTGTATGCTGGATGATTAGGAGGACTAATATGATTTGAATTATGATGTTTGAGCATATAAAAGTGTTTTTCTTATAGGTTAGCATTCACTATGGGAATAGTATCACTGGTAGTAGAGATTGTATATTGGCAGTAGCTTGCCTCAGCAACTAAATCAACTCTAGTAGCATAGCTTGCTGCATTTGTGCCTGAGGCATAGGTGGGATGGAGTCTGATGCAGTGGGTTGTCATGTGTTACTCAAGCTAATCAATGTAAAACTCTCCACTTATTCATGAATATCCTAGTACAATTTATTCTATATATTCCTAACAATTTGTGAAAGAGTAATTTGATAAGTGGTCTATAGCTGTTATGGATGCCATGATATACATTGATATTAACTCACATAGAACATTCACACACGTAATAGGCTCAGGTTAATAGGTAGAATTACCTAAACCTACCTCTGATACCATTAAGTGTGATGCCTCTCCTACTGAAAACCAGGGATACCAATAGTAGGAATGCCATATTATATGCCACAGGCACCAAATTCTATGTGTTCATATAGTTAACTTGTTAATCAATCATTCCACACACAAATGCAATAACGAATGACCTATTTTCAAAACACCCATGATCTTTTTATTAGTTTATAAACCCTTTTCAAAATTAATAATTCTTATAAAACCAATAAAACAAATAACCAATAAATCCAACAAATCAATTATGTTTACCAACTGACTTTACAATTAGAAAACCAATATCTATGTTTGAAAAGAAAAATATGTAAACATAAAACTAAAGATTAGGAATATATACATTAAGAATGATTTATATACACTTTAATGATAGTTGTGCACTTCACACTTATCAATGCTTTCTTTATTCAAGCTTTAACCTATGTGTGGACACATATCCAACATGCTAAGCAAAAATTGCTTGGTGGTCTAGAATCAAACCATCACATAAAGTTTAAGCAAGCATTCATTCATACAAACTTGCCGGTGTTACAAACCACACACTTCAATCATACATGGATCAAACATACATAATATGATTATATTACACATGCCTTTATCATTCTCATATCATGTCAATAACATTCATCCATTAAAAAGAATATGGTCATATAACAAATGTCTTTAGGATTTTCAAGCCACAGTTTAATCATGAATCAAGATACAACATTCTCATTGTCATGTATCATGCATAAATATAGACATAAATAATCATTTCCCATTATTTGTCAATTATCATAGTTAAAGCCCTTTCTTATCATATTAATGCCCATTGTACCTTAACACTACTCTAGACTTGATAATGGGTTTCACAATACTTTGAAAAGAGAAACATAGATTGCTTTATAGAGCGAACAATATTAATACTTCAAAGAGCAAATAGTATTGGTACTCCAAAGAGTAAATAGTATTAGTAGCTCAAAGTGCAAATAGTATCAGTACTCTTAAGAGCAAACAATATCAGTACTCTGAAGAGCAAGCAATATCAATACTTTAAAGAGTAAGTAGTATCAGTATATATAGTATCATCATGACCCAGTGGTTATACCCACAGTAATCATCACTTTGAAGAGCTAACAATATCAATAAGTAGCTACTAAAACCCCTAGTATGGCATGCCAATTTATCTAAAAGCTATTAAGTCAATCTAAGCATATAAAGGGCTTATTGTTATGTTTTATTATTCATTCATGTTTATATCAATTAGTGGTCCATTGTGATTGCCATTAACCTCAAATATAATCATGACAAATAGTTATTTGTCCCTATAAAATTATCTTCTCATAAGGGTTAATCATATAGCTTGTAATGAGATCATATGCTACGTCATATGGCTATTGAGATGTGTTCAAGATGAAGCAAAGAAACCTTGTGCTTTTATAGAGATGTTGTTGTTATGAGAATATGAGAATCTAATCAGCAAATCCTAGCGACAGCAGAAAGGGAAATTGGAGGAGACATAAAAAAAGAAGTGTAATGCTGGGCTTGAGTTATGTATGTTTGTGGTATATTAGAGCTCCTTTGTTTAGGTAAGCTTTAATTTCGAGTTTTTATGTAACACCCCCTACCTGATCCCTAATAGAACCAAAAAAAGGATGTTACTTTCTCGGAGGTCACCCATCCTGATCTTACCCTACCTATTATTCAATTAACTTCTACGAACCTGACAACCTGACTACTAATTTCATATTATTGTGCTATTGATTACCTTTATTATTACTTATTATTGTCTTGTTTATCTATAATAGCCAATTCATCAGAAAATTTTAGACAAAAGAGTTTTAACAGAAATTTCGACAGTATAATGGCTGCATAGGTGAAAAACCAAAAATTTTAACCTAAAAAAATAGCACTTCTATAATCATCATTAACATATCACATATCCCCTAGACCCTTCTAGTCCTCCAAATACTCATCTCAATGTCAAATAGTTAAACACACATAGGTGTCTTAGACCTGTATTATCCAATGGCATACAGATACAAATATATAAGTGCATACCAATTTACATCTTTGTCTTACTAATTACAATCTAAAACATGTTAAAATATAATACTTAACATCTTTATGTGACTAGACTCTAACCCTATATATACATAAGTGTCCTATTCTATACAAACTTGGAATAGAACAAGAAGGTATACCTAAGGTGATTGACAGCTACACTGAAGATCAAGGATGAGCCGTACCCTACTATCTTCTACCTGTGCATTAGAGCACCGACACACTAAGCATATACTCAGTGGTGAATTTAATGTAAGATGCATTGTATCATGCAAACATGTAATACACATATATAATGTAACTCATTTGATCATACACGCTCATTTATTTGTAATCTTAGTTATACATTAGATTGCCCCATTATATATAGTTCAATGAGTTTCATAGTCCATTCAGGCCATTTAGACTTTATCTTCCAATTCTTATTTATAACAATTACATGATGAAATTTTGATTCTCATATTATTTTTATTCAATTTGTTTTATCTTATTTAGGTCTATACTAGAAAGACTATGCA
>CANXYI010045298.1:0-16357 GCA_948208565.1 Hura crepitans
AAGTGGAGCATTTTAACACTACCTGAATCACAAAAATCTCGATTACAGTATCCTAGCATTACTTGAGTCTGGGTGCAGTGTCCTAGCACTGCTTAGTTCTAACCAACTTTAAGTGCAGCGTCCTAGCACTACCTAGTTCTAACCAATTTCGGTACAACGTCCTAGCACTGCCCGAATCACAAAAATCTAGGGTGCAGCATCTTAGCACTGCCTAAGTCTAGGTGTATCATCTTAGTACTATCCAGTTCCAACCAACTTTAGGTGCAGTGTCCTAGCACTGCCTGAATCACAAAAATCTTGGGTGCAGTGTCGTAGCATTACCCAGTTCCAATCAATTTCAGGTGCAATGTCCTAGTACTGCTTGAATCACAAAAATCTTAGGTGCAGCATTCTAGCACTACCTAGTTCCAACCAACTTTAGGTGCAATATCTTAGCACTGCCTGAATCATAAAAATCTCAAGTGCAGTGTCCTAGCACTGCCTGAGTCTAGGTGTAGCATCCTAGTAATACCCAATTCCCTACCAACTTCAGGTGCAACATCCTAGCACTACCTGAACTGCCTCTAACTTCAGGTATAGTGTCCTAGCACTGTCTGAATCACTTCAACTTTAGGTGAAGCATCCTAGCACTACTTGAATCATAACAATCTCAAATGTAACATCCTAGCACCGCCTAAGTTGAACCAATAATGATGTTAGATTACCTACAAGAAAGGTCACCCCATAAGGTATACGTCTCTCTTCTTTTGAACTTTGGGTCACTGCACACACTCTGTAGTCACCTCCTTAAAATTAGGGGCAACTGTAGACATTGGGTTTCAGAGGCTTCCATGTTTGGATTGCCTAATGATTAAGAAAAGGACCATGTTCCGATGAATAAGGACATTTACGTCCAATTCAAAGATTTCAAAATTTTAAAGAAAAAGTTTTTGCCCGACCCAAAAAATTCCACGGTCTAGAGTAAAACTTTCAAGAAAAATCAATCAAAAATATAAGCTGATTTTTATTTCATCACTTTATAGCAAGACGGTGTTGTTTTAGAGGATAAAATGACTATTTATACTCAACTAAAATGACGATTTTTGTTTCATGAGGCAAAATCACTTTATTTTTAAGATTCGAGAAAGTTTTTCCCTTGTAGTTGATGAAAACGACTGTTTTAGATAGGAAAATGACCTTTTTTTTTAGTAAAACAGTCGTTTCTATGGGAAAAACGGTCGTTTTCAACCTCGAAGTTCACGTATAAAAATCCCCTTCCTTACCTTTTTTGGGGGTTAGCTCTCCTCAAGTTTAGGGCATAAAAAATCATAAAAATCACTTTAAAAACATCATTTTTACATTTTTGAAAACTTGCCGGTGCAAGTTTTCATCCATTCCAAGATTTTTCCCACTGAAGGCAATTATACACGGTGAGCCAATCGGTTTTCTCCTTTTTTTTTCTGTATTCTCTTTCTCTCTTCTACCCATCTGTTAGATCTATATATTATTATGGTTGTTATAGCATTTTGTCAATTTTTTATGTGGTTATTGCGTTTGCGATTTTTATTCGGTTATTTGCTTTGTTCATTTTATGCTATATTTTATGTTCGCCTATTTATTTTTACCACTAATATTTTGATTTTATTGCAGCGTGAGTTGTTTGACATAATGGGTTGATTTTATCTTCCTTCTTGTCTTTTTATCAAATGCCTGTCAAGTTGCATTTTGGGCATTTTCGATGTAATTTCATGTCCATGTCACTAGATTGTATTTTAGTTGATTTTCATGTAATTTATTTTATTTTCGGGGTTAAAAAGTATTTTAGGTAATTGCCATGTAATTTATTTATCAATCTGAACATTTTCCTATATATTCTATACATGTTGTAATCGGTAGAAAAATAATTTTCACACGCAATAAAAAAAACCAAATTGTTTTATAACCTAATTAATTGGTGTTTTTCTAATAAAATGAGTTTTTATTTTTTCCTTAATAAAAGGCACAAATAATAAAATCAATTTCTCAAAATAAGCATGCGAGAATCAAAATTCTCAAAATAATCAATTACCCAGTTTCATGTATGTCGAATAAGCATGCGAGAACCAAAATTCTCAAAATAATTGATCACTTGGTTTTGTGAATAATAAATTCGATTTTCTAAAAATAAGTGTGTGAGAACCAAAATTTTCAAAATAATCACCTAGTTTTAATCACTAAATTGTTTTATACTTAATTGATTGATTTTTTTTAATAAAACGTATTTTATTTTACCTATAACAAAAGACAAATAATAAAAACTCATTTTTTAAAATAAACATGTAAGAACCAAAGTTCTTAACGTAACCAGTTGCCTGGTTTTATGTATATCATCTTTAATTTTAAGTACTTCATTTATTTCTAAAAATATGTTCTATTATGTTTTTATGTGAGAACATGATTTATTTTGATGCCTAAAAATGCTTGAAAGGAAAAGGATAATATTATAAATTCAAATTGAAATTCCGTACTAACTTGAGGTATAAATAAGAGTAGGGTTTCAAACCACTCTAATTTTAGCCCTACAAGGTATTTCCTAACTTCGGTTGGCTGGCGACTCTTACCATGTGGTGCCCAACTCGCCTCCTTCTAGGCCAATTGAATATATGTGACTTTGGGATTCCTCGAGCTTTCTTCTCATCCTTCAAGACTCAAGGAGTGAGGTTTAGGTCAAGTCCTTAGTCGTTTTGGTCCTACCGGCCTATCATATGACCTGGCGTGAATAATATGTATCTTGATTATTTATTTATTGTTTATTATCCAATAATTTGCATACAATCCTTTAAGTAAATACAACTTATTTGTATTGAGATCTATAAAAATCCATCTGGTAGTATCATAGCGAGCATACTTAAATCATTAGGTATGAATTATATATATTATTTTCGATGAATTGTTTAGATATATGTTTATATATCCATGTGGTTCACCATTAAATTTTATTCTTGATCATTGATTTGGCTTTTGTATTGATATTTTTGCAGTGGACATTGTATTTACCTTCGGTGATTATAGTTCTAATGATCGACTTCGTTTTTGCTTATTATTCAAATGGCTTTTTGTTTATGATATTAAATAGTAACAAAAAATAAAATAAATGATTGGTGATGGATTTATCTTCGGTGATTATGATTTGTCTCATCAATTTTATTTTATTATTTATTATTATGTTTGCTAATTTACTCACTTTTCGTAATAGGTATAAATTTTAATTGCTATTGTTAATTAATATAATGTGCTTATTTATATTTAATGAGCAAAATATATGATATTTATTACAATAACATAAATCAAGTTCAAATTTTGGTATTATCACATTATTATGATGTCTATTACTTTCTGGATAAATTAACCAAAGTAATATATTGTCAAAGTAACATATACTGTGTATATTGATTTATTTGAAAAATTGGGTGTATGTATCTATTATTTATGTGAATAGTGATAGGCCCAAAGAAAGGTTACTATTTGGCCAAATAATAAATGCATTGCGGTAATAAATATATAACAATTGTTTATTTATTATTTAGATGATAAGTTGGTCCAAAGAAAAGCTTATTATTTGATAAGGTTAATTGTTAATATTTGATTGCTGTATTGAGAGTACCACTTACAGCTAATATTTTTGTCTAAAGATTAAATATCAATATTGTGCTGGGTATCTTACTTTAGGGCTTACCATTATTTGAACTTATCAAATGTGTTTTATTATGAATAATATGTGAGCTTAATCTATGCTATTTTATTCTTTGTTCACTAATGCTTTTGCTTTTATAATATCTACAAACATTAATTTAATCTAGTGCTCAGCTGCACAAACTTCAAGATTTAGAAAGAGAACATTATGATTGTTCTCGATTGCATAGATCTTGCCCTTGCGCTTTGAGAAGAATAGCCCCCTTCTCTTATAGATAAAAGTTCTGTTGAGGATAAAAGGGACTTAGACAAGTGAGAACATTTTGATCGCATGAGTGTAATGATCATGAAGTGTGCAATTTTAGAAAATTTCAACATGTGTCTGATGAGGTTGATGCTAAGAAGTTACTTGAGGACCTTGAAAAGCACTTTGCTAAAAGCGAAAAAGCTGAAACAAGTATGCTTTTAGCTAAACTTGTTTCAATGATGTATAAAGCTGAAGGGAACATAAGGAAATACATTTTAGAAATGTCTAATATTGCTTCAAAATTAGAAGCATTAAAGCTAAAGCTATCTAGGGACTTGCTCGTGCATTTAGTTTTGATTTCTCTTTCTATACAATGTAGTCAATTTCTCAAAGTGTGAAATGGTCCCTTAATAAGCTTATTGCTGATTGTGTGTAAGAATAAGAGAGGCTGAAAGCAGATCAAACAAAAAAGTGCTCACTTGGCAATTACCTTTAAGGATAAAAAGAGGAAAGGAAGTTGCAGTAAAAATGCCACCACAAAAAATGCAAAATAAATAAGATTCAGGAATTACCTATTACTTTTGAAAAAAAGGTGGACACATAAAGAAAGAGTGTCCCAAGTATGCCAATTGGCACATAAAGAAAGATACACTTCTTACTTTGGTTTATTCTGAAGTTAGTTTGACTTTTGTACTTATACATATTTGGTGGCTAGAATCGGGTGCTACTACTCATATAAGTGTATCTATGCAAGGTTGTCTGATGAGCAAATCACCAAGTGATGCTAAAAGATTCATATTTATAAGTAATGGAAAATTAGTTAAAGTCGATGCTATAGGGACCTTTAGGTTGTTATTAAAGACTGATTCTTATTTGGATTTAAAAGAAACTTTTATTATACCTTCATTTAAACAGAATTCAATTTCTACATCTGCTTCGGGCAAATTTGGTTACTTTTGTTCATTTGAAAATAATAAGTTTTATCCTTTTCAAAATTCAAATGTTATTAGTACTGGTTCTTTATCTATGAATGGCAACCTATATTTATTGGATACGATTGCTTCATACCTTGTATACTAGTTCTCATGATACAAAACAAAAATTAACAAATGAGGATTCTATTGCCAAGTCCATGTTGAGTGTAGTAACAAAAATTACAAGCATTTAGGTCATATCTCTAAATAGAGAATTGAAATGCTTATATTTGATGAGATTCTTGATCCTCTTAATTTAACAGGCTTTCAAACCTGTGTTGAGTATAGTAAAGGGAAACAAACAAATAAAGGAAACTAAATGCCGAAATGAGTTTTGAAATCTTAGAATTAATACATATTGATATCTATAGACCATTCCTTATAGCTTATTTGAATGAGCAATAGTATTTTATTACATTCATAGACGATTATTCTCATTATAGCTACCTATATTTGCTTTATGAGAGTCTCAATCACTAGACATTTTTAAGGCTTTTAAGGCTGAGGTTAAGAACCAACTTAGCAAAAGGATTAAAGCCATTAAATCTGATCGTAATAGTGAATATTATGGTAGATATAATGGATCATACGAATAATGTCCAGCGCCTTTTGCTAAATTCCTAAAGGAATATGATATTATCCCACAATATAGAATGCCAGGTAATCATAGCATGAATGGTGTTGTTGAGAGACACAATAGAACATTTAAGGATATGGTAAGGAGTATGATTAGCCATTCAACCTTACCAGAATCCTTTAAAGGTAAAGCACTAAAAACTGCAGCATATGTCTTTAATAGAGTTCCAAGCAAAGCAGTAGCCAAAACCCCTTATGAACTCTGGATATCTAAAAAGCCTAGTATTAGGCACTTACACACTTAGGGTTGTCCAGCTGAGGTAAGGCCATATAAGCCACATGAAAAGAAACTGGACTCAAAAACTATGAGCTGCTACTTTGTTAGATACTCTAAAAAATCAAGTGGTTACAAATTTTATGATCCCACAACTCGATCTTTTTTTCAAGACAAAAATGCCATTTTTTTAGGAAGTTAAATTTGGCAGGAAAGTTAAAGTCAGAAACATTATCTTTGAAGAGGAATTTATTTCTCTTCTTACAATTGCTATTGACAAAGGTCAAATTATACACTTAACAATGTTCAAGAAGTAAATCAAGGTAACTAAGATAATGTTAATGAATTCCCTATCCAAAATTAAGAAGTTGCTCCTAAAGAATAAACTTAACAATCTCAAGAATAAATGCCATTAAGAAGATCCACTAGAGAGAGAAAGAATGCAATTCTAGATGATTACATTGCCTTTCTCCAAGAACATGAGACTGGCATAGGAGTGGTGGAAAATGATCCAATTAACTTTCAATAAGTCATACAAAATTCTAATTTTCAAATGTGGATTGATGCCATAAATGATGAGATAAAGTTCATGAAGGACAATGATGTTTGCGATCTTGTCAAATTACTTGAAGGTGTGAATCTTATTGGTTATAAATGGATATTTAAAACCAAGAGGTATTCAAAAAGCAACATCGATAAAGCTCGTCTTGTTGCAAAGGTCTTTACTAAAAAAAAGGCACTGATTATAAGGAGACTTTTTTTCATATTTCATCAAAAGACTCCTTTAGGATTATAATAGCACTTATGGCTTATTTTAATTTTGAGTTATATCAGATGGATGT
This sequence comes from Hura crepitans, assembly GCA_948208565.1. Lineage (NCBI taxonomy): Eukaryota > Viridiplantae > Streptophyta > Magnoliopsida > Malpighiales > Euphorbiaceae > Hura > Hura crepitans. The sequence continues at coordinate 6,565 of CANXYI010045298.1, forward strand.
TAAGACTACATTTCTCAACAATGACATTAATAAAATGATTTATATGGTGCAACTAGAAAATTTTGTATTAAGTGATCTAAAAAAATGGTTTGCAAATTAAAGAAATCTATCTATGGGCTTAAGAAAGCTTCTTATCAATGGTATTGCAAGTTTCATCAAGTCATCATCTCATTTGGTATTGAGATAAATCTAGTTTTGTATATACCCTAAGTTCAGTGGGAGTAAATATATTTTCTTAGTATTATATGTTGATGACATATTACTAGCCAGTAGCCATATAGGCTTATTGCATGAAATTAAAAGATTTCTCACTAAGAATTTTGAGATGAAAGATCTTGGTTACATAAATACATCGAGATCACTCTTGAGGTATCCTTGGAATATCACAAAAAAAGCTATATTGATAAAGTTTTTAACAGGTTTTGAATGAAAGACTGTAAACCATGAGATATCCTTGTTGCTAAAGGGGATAACTTTAGTCTTAATCAATGCCCAGAAATGAAATTAAAGTGAAAGAGATGTAAAAGATTCATTGCGCATCAATAGTAGGAAGTCTTATGTATGCTCAAGTATGCACACATCTAAATATTGCATATATTATTGGTATGTTAGGTAGATATTTAAGTAGCCTTAGAATGGATCATTGGAATGCAGCTAAACGGGTTATGTGGTATTTACAAAGAATTAAAGACTACATGCTTATATATAAAAGATTAGAACACTTAGAGATCATTTGATATTTTGATTTTGATTTTGCAAGAAGTCGAGATAGTAGGAGATCCATTTTGGGCTATATTTATTTTCTAGCTAGAGGAGGTATTTCTTGGAATAGTGCTAAGCAAACACTCATAGCTTTTTCCACTATGATAGCTGAGTTTATAGCTTTTTAGGAGGCATCTAATTATGGAATATGGTTGCGAAACTTTGCCACATGGTTGCAAATTATAGATTACATTGAAAGGCCATTAAAGATATTTTGTGACAAGGAATTGACTGTACTATAGTCAAATACAAGAGGAGTTCTACGAAGTCAAAGCACGTCGCTATCAAGTTTCTTATTGTTAAAAAAAGAGTTCAGAGTGGTCGGGTGTACATAGAATATATTGGCACGGACTTTATGGTTGTGGATCCGCTTAACCTAAAGTGTTTCATGATTATACTACTCATATGGATGTTAAGCTATTAGATGATATGCTTTTTTAGTGGGAGTTTGTATTTGGATGTTCTTAATTTTAGACTCACTTTGTCTTTATTTTTTGCAGAATAGAGGATATTAAGATCATATTGCATGTAATTTCTATGCTACATATCCATACTAGATTTATGTCATCAAATATATTAGTATTTATGACCATTGATGGGTTGAGTTATGAATTAATGTAATAAAGGCTGCTTTGATTCCACACCAACATGTGAGATGGACCAAATTGTAACTAAGGAGATTTTTTCAATATATTATAGCCATTTCAGTGCGTACATAAGGTAATATAATTAATTTAGATATAATATGTGGTCCAAGCGGGAGATTATTAGGTTTAATTTCTCAAATTTGCTTACATATTTAATTAATTATATTATGTGCTATCAAAATTAAAAGAGCAATTTAAGCGGTCTAATTTCGGGCTCTACAAACATCTATTGGGTATGGGCTTTTAATTGTCTAAAAATTTAATACAAGTTAAATTAGAGTTTATGGAAACCTAATTAACCTAGTATATAAAAAGCATTAAGGTTATGGTCTTTGAGTTAGATTTTAGTTATCATTTTGCGTTATCCCATATACAAAGCAGATTAGTGAGATGGCGAATTAAGACTCAAAAACACTCAAATTCATCAATCATGAATTCAAGTATGTATCTATGATTATTTATTTATTATTTATTGTCCAATAGTTTGCATGCGATCCTATAATTAAATATAAGTTATTTGTATTGAGATCTATAAAAGATCTATCATTAGCAATAAAAAAAAATAACAACGAATATAGTTACCATCACTAAAGATAGGTGATTTTTCATTATTTTTAATGAAATATCTAATCAATGAGTCAAATTATTAAAAAAATAAATATGGAGAATTTAATTGTTATGAAAAATACGTTAAAATTTAAATTGTTAACACTCTAATGCGGTTGGAGTTAATTTATAGTCACCTCAATTAAATATAAGTATATTATGTCATTTTTGCATTTTATTTCTATTTTTTTTTTTTTTGGCTAGAAATTTTTGGTCGATGAACTTTTACATGCTAGTTTTTGTAGTGATGAAAAAAACTTAGAAAAATGCGTATGTTATTAATAAAGGAAAGGTATTACAATTCAACTATTTTTAAAAGTATTTAGATTTTTTATTTAGAAAAAAGTAATTAGATCTTAACTATATATTGATTGAGAAGAAAATTAAATTCCTTTCTAATTTTGATTCCAAATCACGAAAAAGTAATTACATTCCAATTTTGTAGTAAATCAAACAGAATTAGCAACAGGTAATTTCTTAGAAATCTTAGTAGAATTGTGCTATAATGCATTGATAAAAATTTCTTATTTAACAATCCAAGCAAACACATTGATCAACACTCTAAAAAAATTTTTTCGTATAGAATTTTAAGTAAATTATTTCTAATAACAATTGTCATTTTAATATAATTTTAAAAAATAAACATTATGTTTTAATTTTAAATTTTTTATAGAGTTTCAAGGAAATTCTTTTTTGTAAATAATAAAAATTATTTAATATATAATAAAAAAGTTCTTGACGGCAGACCAATGATTACAGCTATGAAATACCTGCATAGATAGAAAAATTTGTCATAGGAAGACTTGGGACTGAAACTTCGATGCCTAAATCAATAAAGCTTAGAAAGATAAGACGGTAACCGAAATATGCATATTTTTGTGTCTTAATCGTACTTGTGAGAGAGCGCACCTTTCATAATTTTTACTGATTCCTTAACTTATGCAGGATACTGCAATCAGTTAACTTGAATTAAGGTGACCATAATTTATAAATATTTCTAATTATTTAGCTCATTGAGTACAAAATCATTATGGTAATATGGCGTTACCAATTATTATCTTAAAAAAAAAATTAGCCACATTCCCTATAGTACGTATAATAAGTAGATAATAAAGAATTTTTTTATATCATAAAAATCATCCAATAATACTAATAGCTAGTGTAATAAATACAAAGGTAATTACAAATCTCACTCTATAGTTATAGATAATTGGATTCCTATAATTTTTAACAATTAAAAAAGTTTATTTATTTTATTTTCAAAAACCAAACAATTTGTTAATTTGACAGCTATAGGAAAGCTTTTACGAAAAGAAAATTAGTATTAAAGTGAATATTCGATTAATTCAATCTGAAAATTGATCAAATTAAATATTTATTTTCTCCATAAAATAACCAAATTAATGAAGATCTCCAGAGAAAATTGAATTAAACCAATTGAACTGTTTGAAAAACCAAATCAAAGAAAGCAAACTTTTTATATTTTTTATTTTTTACGTATAAAAAAATATAGAAATGACATTTTAAGTACCTAAACAATGTCGCACTAAAAGTCCGATTAGTCTGATTTATTCAACTTTCACACTTTAAGAACCAAACCAAACAAATTGAATCTTTTAAAAAAAATCAAACCAAATAAACTAAGTCAAATAGATCAAAATAGACTACGGTTTGATTCATTTTTGCATACTCCTAATCAATACACGAAAACAGAAGACAGATGCAACCAAAACCAGGCAAGAATGTTTTGGCTAAAATCCAAGCCGAGCGCTTTCCTAGCAAGGGAATGAGACAATGAAGGAACTTGCGGCCCTTAATACGAAGCAGAAAGAGCCCAAGACAAAACTAATCGTAGATGGAGATCTCCAGAAGAGTTTTCCATTGCCTCAAAAACTGTTTTTGAGTCCCCTCCCATTATCAATTGGGAAAAATTTAATTATTTATTTATTTTGATAAAAGCGACGGATTTTAAATTAACAGATAACAAAATGGCCTGACGCAAGGCAACAGCTTCCACTTCTTCATCTCCCAGCTGCCGAATCACGTGAACAGATAATGTGAAACTCTCTCAGACCAAATCCCAGAGTTACATTTGCAGGCAGAAAAAGGCATGCACACGTAATGCCGATGCCATGCCCCATTTACTGTTAAGATGCATCCGCCACCTCTTTTAAATTTCTAACTTGAATGCAATTACCAACCCCACCCTATCAACCTAACATTTCCCTACCCTCTGCAAAAACCTTAACTTAATCGAAATAGCATCAACTCTCCGTTCATTAATAATAAATTGTAACACCTTTGAATACCGGCAGGCTAAAAGCAAATAAATAAATAACTAAAATAAAAATGCTATTTGAAGGTAGCAAACTTCCCAAAGTAATTGGTGGCAATTTCATAACGTTGTACATAGTTGTATTAGAAATATTCTCAAGAATCGGAAAAATAAAAAGTTACAAGATGTAAGCTAATCAAGTAAACCCTGATGCCAGCTTCACAACAATCAAAATGCTTGGGTGTGCAGGCTTATCGATATCGAAGAAGGGAACATAATTGAATTAGATTCACATGGCATTAAAACATGTGATAATCTGAAGAATAATTACAGCTTATCTGTTTATATTTCCTAAAAAAGAAAGCAGATGGAATGAGGTTTTGGCCCCAAAGAATTTGGACGAATGTAGAAATCTGCTGAATTAAAAAAAACCTAAACTTTAACTAATGATTAGGATGTAGACTACCCTCTGTACCTTCGGTATAAAAACGAAGTTCCTCTTCTAGGTGAGGAGGCAGTGAAGGCAACTGGTTTGGTACTTGCATTAAATTCCATTTGTGATACTGTTAGAACAGCTTAACCATGGATCACTAAGCATTAGTTCAGGAACTGATTGGAAAAAATAGATTACCCGAGCAAGACTGATTCTTTTAGCTAAATCCATTTAAGATATCAGAGCCTAAATTATCTTCAACAGGCAGATTTAGGTCAGGTAGCACAAAAGAGGACTCCCTGCCAACCTCTTGTTTCTGGAAAGAAGCATCAGGTGAGCATAGCTCCTGTTTATTGCGTGCTGGACTTAGTTTCATGATCGAAGTTGGATCACAAAGTGCTTTTATTTGCTTTGCTATATCAATCTCATCAGTTTTAACGGCATCTGACGTTATTTGCCTTGACATCAAATCCACCTGTAAAGCCAAAAGCATCACTCACAAATCAACAATTCCTCATTGCTTATTCTTTCCAAACAAATAGCACCTCGTGTAAGGATAAAGAGTATGGTACAAAATGATATTTCTGTTAAATGAGAAATGCACAACATCAGTTAGGTAAAAGTGTCAATGAAGATTATAACAGAAGTATAATGCTAAGAGGTTACAAGATAGCACTTGAAAGACAATGGCCAGACACAAAGTAAACGCATAAAATTATTCATCAAGCTTATGCAGCAGTCACTTTGTAATATTTAGTCCATAAATTAGCATCGATTCTCAAAGTAATTAACTACAGTTGGCAAAAAGCTAAAAAAAATAAGTATTTCAGCCTAGAGAGCGATTCGATTTCTTCAGGTTGTTGTCATTTTCTGCAATTATACATGTGAAACATGGAATTTGAACATCACATTATAGTTTGAGAAGTAAACAAGGAAATTCTTAAGTTATGGGCCAAGGAATACAATGACTCATGCTGAAGCACTTTGGAGCCTTAAGTCTTTTCAAACCTCACAGACACCGGGTTATAATAAGCATGGAAAACTTTTTGTTGACAAGATAGCCACCATTAACTATATTTGTGCAGCAAAAACTAATAATAAAGAGTTGCAGGAATAAACGCTCAGTTGGACTGCTCGACTCAGTTGTACACCAGAGCGAGTGAACTAAGCACTCCAGATAACCTCCAACAAAACTGCAAATAGTCCTCAAAAGAGTAGTTCAGTACCAGCTAATTCAGGTTTCCTAAATCTCAAGTAAACCTCCTTTTTCCTTTTTGAATAGAGAATTCCGAGCAAACTATTCAAGATTACATTATATTCTACAGGGGAACCAGCTGCTCAGGAATAAGTGAAATATAGATATGCAACCTACCAATTTAAGGATTTTATGAAAGTTGGAACTAATGGGATTAGAATTTACAAAGACACAATGAAGTAGAGCAACAATGTAACTACATGGGTGAAATTCAGTTCATATATTAGATTTCCTGCTTTTAAAATTTATCTCGGGTTCCTTTAAGGTCTACATGGTCAGTATCAAATCCTCTTTTAAAAAGAACATGTTTGAAATGGTAATATATTCATAGTAATTTAAAGATTATAACATGCTTTATTCGGTTGCATATGGTCCTAAGAATTCCTAAAATAAACTCTCAATGGGAACAGAAACTGGAAATAATAGAAACTGTAGTATGAACATAAAAGGAGTAAGAGCTGCACCTTCAATCTTTTCAAGCTTTCATTTGCAGCTCTCTGTTTTTCCATAGAAACTCGCAAGGTTTCCAATTGCTGCTCACATGAATGTAACACAAGATCAATACCAAGTATATAGACACCTATCAATGCAATGACAAGAGAGAAGTAGACAAGTTATCCAAGACAGTAACAAAAGCATACATTTTTCAAATTTCTTCTTTCTTTCAACAGTAAACTTTCCAGCTCTTTAAGCTCAGGTAATGTCTGCAAGGAACGAAAGAAGGGACAGTGACATGAGATAATAAAATAACACATCTCTAATGGATAATCATAGTTTCCATTTGCATTATATAATCCAGACATCAATCTGAGAAATTCAAAGCTACCTTCTTCTTTCTTGACCTCTTGGTGGTTGGCGTTTCACTGGCAACAGCAACCTGCATATAATCCAATGCCGAACTGGTTAAATTAATGAATGCATTTTTGTTACAGATTGCAGATATAAATAAAAATACATTATGTACATATGTAATACACACATGTGTGCTTACAAATAGATCAAGAACGAGTAGTCAATCATTTCTTTCAACCAATTCAAGCACTTCAACTCATAAAAGCGCGTTTTTCTTTCTCTAATGAATGATAAATGCATATTTCATGTGGAAAACTACGTGAATGCACGAAACATTCTTCACTCATTTCAAAAACATGCAGAAGAAATTGGAAGCAGTTTCCTCATGAAAGTTTCTTGAAAATCATTCAGAACGTTCAACAACAGAACCCAGTCCCACGAAGACTTAGTCCACCATTAGTTTCGAGCCACGTCGACAACAGGAGACAGGAAAGGGTCGCATGCTAAGCCCGTGATCCTGCCAACTTCACACGTGCTTTATACTTGACCCTAATACGAATAGGAACTACGAGTTTCGTTTAGCCAGGAGAAAAAAAAAAAATCAAACCCATAATTATTTATTATTGTACAAATATGAATTTAAAAAATAACGTCGGATTGGGTTCTGTAAATACCCCCAAAATTTTGGGCCAAATAAGTCCATTCTTTTCTTTCCAAAAACGAATTCACACCTAAAAATTTCTCGCATTCCAAACAATGAAAGCAAAAGCATTTTAATTCCCACTTTCAACATCCCACATGGAACATTTATTTGACCGGAGAAATTCTACCTCCTTGTCCCCACGAAAAAAAGGCTACAGGAACGGTCAGTCAACTGTTGTTCAATAATCACAGCCAATCAGCTGATTGCACTTTTTTTTAAGAAATTACCCAACAAAAAGGAAGGGTTAAGATCGAGCTGTCATGCAAAACATCTAAAGGCTGTCACGTGAGAAAAGACAATATTTTGGTGCACCCGCAGTGAGTGGAGAACTGCGGCGCCCACACCAAATCATTTTTGCCTAATAAAGCGCAGTGCATAACCACTAACTACACTACACCAAACAACAAGCGACCTGTTTCGCCACGAAGACACGCCACCGGTTAAACAGCTGAAAGTTTTTTTAATGTGTTTATATCCGTTGAATGACCAAAATGCCCTTCAACTTAAAATCTAAGTAAAATTTTTGGTGTTGAGAAAATCCAAATTTAATACTCTGCGTTTGCCCTAAGTAAGGACAGAATCGTGGCTTCAATAGATACACACGGGATCAGGTACTGACCCGCCACGGAACTTCGATTCTAGAACAGATCTATTGGACGGTAATGCCCTTAGAGATAAGGGTGTTATGGTCTTTTAGTGAGATAAGACCGCCTCTGATCCCATCCCTAGGCGTTGAACAAAGCCACAATTTTTATTTTTTATTTTTTTATGCGAGCGACAGAAGGAAAAAGCTTCAAGAATAAAAGAGAAATTATAAAAATGGAAAGTCGTTAGTTGAAAAGGTAAGGGCATTTCAGTCAACAGCATTTTAAGAGAAGACAAATCCACAAATTGCACCGTGGCCGCTGACCGGAAATATCCCCGATCCGGTGAGGTTCATGAGATATCCCCATGCAATAATGGAAGAATTGTCAGGCAAGAAAATAAAATTTTCTAAAAAAGGATTATACGGATGGAAGGTAGCAACAAAGTCGAAGGAAATATCCTTTTTCCACGAGGATTAGTTCAGTCACTTTAAAAAAGCGACACAAAATCACACGCCGAGTCACCGAGTTAAACCCGCCGGTCCACAAACCCGAAACACAAAGGCAAAAGAGGCGACAAACCTTAGATCTCGCAGTGTCAATCGGCTTAGACTCCTCTAACCCGTCTGCAACACAACCGCTAACGGAGGTGCCACCGCTCCAAGAAAGCGGCGTCGTAGGACTAGCACGAGTAGCATCAGCTTTCTTCCTCGGAACCTGTTTAGAACGCCGCTGTTTGACGCTCCAATCTAGCCGCAAAGCAGGCGAGGAGCCCTTATTCAACGACGGCGGCAGCGGCGCTTGGTGTAGCTGCAAAAGTAGCTGAACGACGAGAGCGTCGTCGGCCATGGCCACCGTTACCCAGTCGTCCTCAGTCATATTTTGAGAGAAAAGATTGAAAAAGTGAAGAAAGTGTCGGATAAGAGAGAGAGAGAGAGGAAGAGAAAATCTTCGTAGGAAGAAAGGGATGGGCATATATGTGTGGGAGATGCTTCCTTCTTTGCTCTCGTTTGACATTAGCAACCCCTTTCTAATAATCTCTTTCCCTTCTCGTTTCGTGGATTGGCTTCTATTTTCATTTATTTATTTTGTGTGGGCCCAGACATTGCTCACGTGGCTATAGGCAATTTTTTGTATTTTCTTGTTATTGTGTTTCGCTAGTATCACCCATAAACCCTGCTACAGTCCTTTTGAAAAAAATAAAAAATTTCATACTGTGTTTGGATTTACACGCGCCAGAAGATGTGAGTGGGAAAAGTGGCGTGGCGAGTGAGGTTTTGAGTGAGAATGACATGGCAGGATTAGTGTAGTAATTGGCACATAAACAGAAGAATTAGTGCCACTTGGTTTGGCAAAGTGCTTATATGATTTGTATATTGCAATATAAAGGCTGTGGATAAAAGAAAGAGAGACATCAAAATCCTCTTCGATTTTCTATTATAATTTAAATAATGAAAAATGAATTTTTTTTTAAAAAAGACCAAAATCGAAAAAATAATAAAAAATTAAAATTTAGTAACTCAAATAAAATTAAAATTTTTAAAAATGTATAAAACAAATATTTTTATTTAAAATGATGTAATTTTATCAAATTTTAATTAATAGAATCGAATAATGAAAATTCTAAAAATTTACTAATTGAAACCAAACTTAATAATTGAATCGAAACCCAAATTAAAATAATTTGATTTGATTCTCAATTATAACCTAATCATACTCATGCCCTAATCGTATAT